>JAOWAN010070394.1:0-11391 GCA_028566635.1 Lobelia cardinalis
AGTTCCGACAAGCCTTCCATAGGAAGATTATAGCTTTTGGAGGTATGCACACTTTCACAATCTTCTCCACCAAGCTCGATACTCACTTGGCCGAAAACGATCTCGACATAAGAATTTATACGCCGAATGAAATGTAATTTCAATCACTATGCAAAATTGAGGATTTGGTTTGGAAACAAGTTATATAAGGCAATCTGAGCAAGTTGCCCAGATATAAAGAAATCACATTAAGAGAAATCTAGTTTTTGGGATATCCCGGTACATAATTTGAGTTGTATATAAGAATGTACATTTTTGAAATCATGGTTAATTATCGTCAAACTTCGTCAGCATCACTACCAGTAATATGTGCTTCATGACTTGCCCAGTAATTGCTTCCATCTGGGCCTGAAATCTTAAAACTGCATAGCCAAAATAAATGGGAAGAACAAAAACGAAGAAAGGGCATGAACGTCATCTCAAAGATTACATAGCTTAATGATTGCATACCGTTCGAGAACTGATTTCCCTTCCTTGTATTTTTGGCTCTTATCATGGGCAGTTTCCTAAAAAATGCAATTCAACAAACAAAAGCTATCATTGTCGAAAATGGGACGGACAAACCCGATGTGCAATTTTAAATATGTGCCCTCCTGATAATTATTTCCGCCCTAAATAAGTACTAGCTCTTCACCAGAAGGATGCATGTCACCCCGGTAAAAAGATGGATTCCCAGAAAGTAGATCATTAGCAAGGATATTATAAACTTGTACAAATCAATTTAGCTTAGGAATGACAACTAATTAGCAGTTAAAACAACAAAAAATTAAAACGAATTCACGTAGGTCTCTGCATTGTGATCTTACATATGTCCATCCAACAACTGATCCACAGTTGACACAGAAAATGTCAGCAACGGTGTGCAATCCAGTAATCATCATTCTATCTTCTTTCTCTCCAACAGTGACATTGGCTCTGTTGAAACAAAATGACCATAAAACTAACATAAGAGCTCCCAAATGTATTATTATTACAAAATAAAAATAAATGTCGGATGTAGCTCCCGGATGTGAAGGCTGAAGACATTATTTTAAATGAAATTGATTCACACTCCATATGAATAGGCAATCTTTGTGTTATACCATGGCGGATCCAGGTATAATTATATATTTTATATTGAGGGGTTGGTGCGCGGGGGGGGAAGGAGGAGAGGGGGCACCAGTCTGTCCATCAGTGGTAGTACAGAGTACTTAAGAAGATACTGCCCCAGAAGTAACACCATATATGCTTAGAAGAGAAAATACACCTTGAGATACGTCTAGTGATGTACAGAGACGGTGCTAGATTCAGACAATTATTTTGTGGAGTTTTTGAACAGTGTTGTTGTTGGTTAAGCCATTTCTGTTGAGTATACGTCCATTGTAAAAGGCGTTGTCATCTGGTTTGGCGCCTTTTGTTGATACTATATCTCTTTACTCACCCCCAAAAAAAAAATATACATTCTTTTTTTCGGAAAGTGTATTATGGTTATAAATAGGTTGATTAAGAAGTTCAATCTGGTGGATGAAGTGGCACAAGCATGGAGAAAAGATTAAAAGGGATGAGACAGCACGACCAATTGGTGTCTCAAATCTTGGATAACATCTTATTGACCACTCTGATAAAATTATAATCCTTCCGTCCAACAATTAGTGTCAACTTTGTTCATGATCATGAGTAAAGAGGGACACTTATTTCCCAACGATGGGAGTACTATAATTAGTAGCAACCCCAAAGTCGAGAAAACTTACACTTTACTGAAGAGATAAGCCTTCCCATGCCTGCAGTTGAAAGACTGAAAGAAAAAAGCAAATGGAAAACACAGTCAGAGTACTTTTCTCTCTATACCGAGGAACTGACAATCCTCTCTCAATAACATAGTTTAAGTAATTAGCGCCTTCAATATGCTTAAACCATCAAATTTTAGAAATGCTGCTATTACATGGAAGACAACTGATGGCTAATGAAAATGAGAAAAGAAAGAGGGTGGAGAGGAGAGAAATAAGGCACCATGAACAATAGAGTAATGGTGGAGTGCAAGAGATTAGCTAAACTATGGTTAGCATGAGCTGCATTTAGGCCCCTCATTGATATATTTAGGTAAGCAAAACCAGATAAATGAAATGCCTATTGTTTACACTTATTTATTTAAGAAAAGTACAACAAGTCAAAGATCCACGATTACGTAGGCATTATCAAGAGTAGTAGACTTGAGAGTTTTCAACAGAACTGAGTGGAACAAATGAATTGAGTTCACTGTAACCTTGCAACACCAATTGCTTTACATACACAAAAGATTAAATGTATAGTCATGAATAAATTAAACAACATGTCATAACCCCTCTTGCTAAAACAGAGGAAGACACTCAAGTTGCTCATAGCCTAACAAGTAACAACTGGGCTTAAGGTCCCTCTATACCAATTACAATTTACAAAATATCACTCTTTGATCCATCCCCAAAATTTTAGCAAAAGTTCAAGGTAATCAATGTGACTATCCTTAAATGTGATCAGAAGATGACATCAAAGTCTAATGATCTAATGCAAAACAATTGATGGACAACAATGGTCATACTGAACATCGTAAGGAATCCTGCCATCCCACCATGGCCCATGGGAATTGGAAGGCAAATTTCTAAGACAGATAAACCAAATTTCAATACTAATCGACCAGTTCAAATTACCATGAACCAAAAGGGGCAATATTGAATTCCTTACAATTTAGCTTGTAACAAGGGGCTTTCTAAGATTTCAGCAATACGTCAACTTAGAAAGTCAATTAAGGTTCAAATCAAAAAGAGTCAAATCATAATCATAACAACATACAAAACCCCCCGATTCAGCAAAACCCAACAAAAAGAAACTTAAAATTTACAAGAAATGTGGAGAGGGGGGATGATCTGGAACCTTGGAAACGATGTCATCAACAGCAGCAAGATGGGTTTTGCAGTGCTTGCAGCTGTAGATCTTGCCCTCAAGATTCACCACAAACACTCTCCCCATTGATGATTTGATTCTCTCTCTCTCCCTCCCTCCCTCTTCACAACTGATTCAACCACTTTTCTCTTGTTTACTAACAACAAGAAAATTAAGAAAGGGTTTCAATCAATAACCGGAATGATCACGTTTGCTTACATATAATATACTCATAATCTAGAGATGGTGAATGAATTGAGGTGGAAGAAAGGGATAATATAAACAAAGAGAGCAAATGGGACACGGCAAATTAGGGAAGAAAAGGGTTAATTTTGATCAATAATTTAGACACAATTTTTTTCTTTTAATTGATGAACTAAGAAGGAATTAAATATACCCGGGAGCAGTAGCAGAAGCAATCTCATCAGAGACAATTTCACAAACATCAGAAGCAATCTAACTAATCATATACTTTATGGTATAAAGTGCAAAGTGGACCCTCCTCAAACAAGAATTGCTAATAATCTCACTTTTCTGCCCTCGGGTTTATGAGTTGCTTCACTTAGGGCCCCTGATTTCAGTATCTGCATTTTGGGTGGCCATTGTCCGTCAATATTGTCATCCAGACCATAAGGTCCATAACCATCCATGCCATTTGCAAATCGATTTATGTTTGCATTTTCCCCAAAAGTGTTCAAAATTTTGCAATTTTGATAAATACTTTATAGTTAATCAATTAGATAATATTAGATCCGTTGATTATCACTCTCTTAAAAAAGTACATTATACAAATTTAATAGATTCAATAAATTCATGGGTTTCAAATTGTCACTCCTAACAACTAGTGTATATTAAATCACGATTATAGACCAAGTTAGGTACGATGGAGCCTCGACCCTCGCCGGCGAATACCTAAATTAAATTTGGAGTGAGATATCAGCGTGTCTGGTTTATCCATGTTATCACGAGCTTTCAGTATCATTTTTTGGTTTAAGATCATGTAGAAAAAAACTTGAGATGGATTGAAATAGAAAATTATGGAGTAACTGATTTTACCGCCTAATTGGGCTAGCTAGCAGTGACTATTCTAGCCTGTCCCTTCATGCAGTAGTGGGTTGGGCTGGATTGAGTGTTATTTGGGCCAAATTTCCGATTACTGAAAACTAAAAGGGAAAATGAACGACTTGTCCTTCTCTCTCTCTCTCTCTCTCTCTTCATTACTATTACTAGCCAATTAAAGTAAAATTGGGTTACCTTTTAAGATACCCCTATAATAATTATTTTAAACAAAACTCATTTATAGAGTGTTCAAATGTTCATCGTACTAACATAACTTGAGTCTGGATCTTCATCGTAAAATTTCATCTTAATTCTAAAATTTTGAGTTTAAAATCTTAAATTCTAAATTAGTAATATACATGTCGATTTTAAAAATTATGTGACTGCAAATGAGACACGGTTCGTGACCGTAAATCCAAACTCTATTAGGTTGCGTTCTCCTGGGTGATTTTCACCCAGGATTTCTGATTTCTGATTTTTCTCTCTCATTGGTTCCACACTTTTTCTCTCTATCTCTCTCTTACTTTTTACTATAATCATTACAAAACCACAAAAACTAAATCAAAAAATCACACATCCAAACACAACCTAACAACTTAACAAGTTTTCCAAATGTTTTGAACCATAAAATAATTATTTTTCAAAAATAAATGAAAATTTTATATCCTTAATTAATGGCAATTGGTTGGTGAAAAGATTATAACGGTCCATCCATTTAAACCAAGTTCATCTGATATAAAGTAATGCCGTGAGCATGAAGTGCATCTTCTAAAGTCTCCGCTCAAAGAAAAATAGGCAGTAGCGACAGATAGTACTCTGATATTTTCACACTGTTTATCTTTTAAATTTATGCAATAAAGTATTACCTTGAACAGGGGCGGACTCGGGAGTTTTTAGTTGAGAAATGAAACATTATGAAAATTCTAATAATTTATAGAGATATGAATATTGTTGAGATATTAGAAGGTTCTATTATACAGAAAAGAAAATTATTAAGGATCAAAATTAAAACTTTAAAAATTCTTTCTACTCCCTGAATTTTTTGGAGATTTCTCCCGGTTGTTCCATCGGTGCCCCTAACTCTGAGAATGAATGTCACAATCTTTTTTCAATGGCGCACAATTTGTGTGCAAAATTTGATGAGCGCCTAGGCGCTCGGTTTTGTTAGGAGTGCTCAATGCACTTATATATGTTATAAAATACACATATTAATTATGAACATATTAATAATATAATTATTATGTACATTTTATAACACATATAAGTGCATAATATATAACATATAAATGCATTGGGCGCTTCTAACAGAACCGAACGCCTAGGCGCTCATCAGATTATCTGCAATTTGTGACCCTTATTTTAAAACAGAGGCAGAATTAATGGGTCATACATACATCACATGAATTAACCTATGATCATAAACTAACCATTTAAATGTATAATCACTTAAAATTGAGGTGTAAAATTGGAATGACGAAATTACATACCCCATCATTTTTCATGGGAAATTAGATTATAGAAAGGGTAACCACTTTTTGACAAATTATTATTGTACTTTTTTAACATATGTTCTTGATCAGACAGACAGCAAAAAAGGCAACACTAAAAATATTGTTGCCGGAGCGGAATGGAGTCGTAAGAATCCGTAAAAAATTGTTTCATACACTTTTGCTATCAACAACTTCATTTGTTGAAAATTTAGAGTGCCCGGATGATTTTTTAATTTATTTTTAAAAATTTTATAATAATTAAAATAAAAATAAGAAAGAGATAGAAAAAATTAAAATCAATGTGAAAAAAATTAAAAATAAAAAAATTGGATGATGACATATTAGATAAATGAAAACTCATAACTGTGATACAAGAAATTATTATTAGCATACAAAAATATCAATGACTGTATGTTGAAATAAATAAGTTGGGGTATAAAATTTATAACTAGGGTACAATAATATCAACAATCATTCTATAGTCAAACATATATGCTAGTATACAAAAATTTATAACTATGATACAATAATATCGATGCACAACTAAAATAGTCAAATAATATAACTAGTTAGAATACAAGAATTTATAACTCGGATACAAGAATAGCGATCGTTATATACTTAACCATATATGCTAAAATATAAGAATTTACAGAATTTATAATCGGGATACAAGAATAATTTCTAAGAACCTAGTTATAATTTTTTGTATCACATTATTATATATGTTCTTATCCATCGATCTTACGTCTTAATTAATTAGTTTAAGATCATGTTAGCTACATATAACTAACCCCTTCTTATTTGGTAATTTTATTTTAAGAGATGATCATGATTAATTAAATATGTATGTATGGAGAGCTTAATTAGTTATATTTAGTTGTTAGCTGTTTTAACGATTTTGGAGTAATAATATCTTAAGTAAAAAATAATAATAATAATTAAATTTGAAATGATTAAGCAGGTTGGAGGAAAGAGCATTTTCAATTAATTACAGAAATGTTACTGGTTTTTTGTAAATATGTATAGCTTTGAAGAATTAAAGTTTTATAAAAATTTAATATTGTATTATTAAAATTATTCTTTGTATTCTAATGATTTCTAAAATTTTTAAAATAAGATGATTTCTAACGAAATAAGCCCCTATATATATATTCCGAATCAAAGTGGTAGGCGTAATTCCCCCTCCTCGCTCCTATCTTCACTAGCTTCTTCCTTGCGACTCAGGAACATCTTTAGATAACAATTGCGTATTTTTTATTTCAAGAATTTTTTCATTGGAATGTCAAATATTTTTCAACGTTAAAAGAAGAAACTTTTAAAGAATTTCACTAAATTAATTTTAAAGAATATTAAAAACTTTTTAATAAAAGTAATTTTTATCGCAATTATGTGTATTAAATTAAATATTTATGTACTTTTTAATTAGTCTCTCCCAAACTTTTTCGATAACTCACATTCTAATTAATCTCTTCCAAATCCCCCCATTTTTTTATTTTATGGCATTTTGTAACCTTAACCAATTCAATAAAATACCATTAAAAATAAATATAATCAATACTTTATCTTAAATATAGTTTTTAATTTTATAAAATTTAATTAATATTTTATGTATATTAAGGGTGCATTTATAAATGAAATTTTTGTCACTAAATTAAAAATTAGCTAAAAATAATGTTCATTTGATAAGATTTTAAGAATACAATTTTCTCTCACTCATCTACTATTTTTACATACACTTATACACATATTTATATCATATTAAACATCATATCAAATCACAATTATCACTTACTCTTTACATCACTATCATGTAACTAATTAAAATTAAAAAAATAATAGATAATTTAAAATTTTACCAAAAAAATAAAATAATATAAAAAGATAACAAAAATTAATAATTCAAACACACCCTAACTTATTTTATCAAAACTATCAATATTATTGCACTCAATATTTTTTAAAAATATATATATAATTTAAAACATAGGGAAACAAATTTTAATTATTATTAATAATATATTAATTTAATATCTAAATTTTAATAAAATACTCATTTAAAAAGGAAAATTAGTTCGAAATATGGGTTGGCCCATTTTGGGGTTGGGTCGGGGAATCATTATAATTTGTGGTGTTGGAGGAGGTGGTTATATCAGACAAATGAGTTGCACGTGAACCTGGTAGGCCAACCCCTCAAATGGTACCAAAACTTGATGGAAGGGTCCCACAGTCTGCTCTCTCACAATCTCAACCAAAAATCTAAAGAGGCCTGCTGTACCTGGGGTCTGTGGAGTAGGGAGTATTATTTTTTGTCAGGTCATATCCCCGCACGTGCGCAACCGATGCTGCCCATTCGCCTTCTGTGAGTCCAGTGTATTTTGGATTCTAGTGATAGCGCTAAAATGTCAAATGAAAAAAAAATAGTGGGAACGAATTTAAGCAGTTAATATGAGAAAAAAAATATGAAAACGGTAGAAACCAATAAAGATCATTGAATTAAAAGAGAAAATACAGTTAAAATTAATTTAGGTATGAACATAATTTATTAAATAATAAGAATAATAACATTAATACATTAGGTATGAACACAATTATTTTTTTTATCATTTCTTTTAAATATTATTTATATATTATTATTTATAATTTTAAATTAAAATTTAATTGCATATTTTTGTTCGTAATTAAATTTTCTTTAAAATAAAATTAATCATGAATATACTTTATAAAAAATTCAAAAAAAATAAATTTAAGATGCAGTAAAATATTGCTACTGCATCCAATGCAAATTAATACTCCCTCCGTCTCAATTATATTGGCCAAGGGATAAAAGCTCAAAGATTAAGGTTTAGCAATTAATGCATTTATTGTTTCTCTTTTTTCCACTTTTACCCTTATTAATGGTTAACTTAATTTTAAGTTGCAATTGATTTACTTTTATAAATAGATTGTATAGTTAGGGGTATAATGAGAAAGTAAGCAATAAATGTCCATTGAAAATTGAAGTGGCCAAAAATTTTGAGACAAATAAAAATAGAAAGTTGATCAATATAAATGAGACGGAGGGAGTAAAAAATAATAAGATGCAGTAGTAAAAGTTCGTACTGCATCCAAGTACAATTCATAACATACAACAGGATGCAGTAGCAATATAGCTATTGCATCCGGTGCAATTTCACAAAAAATAATATGATACAGTAGCTATATTCCTACTACTTCCGGTACAATTTCATAAAATACAACGAGATGCATTACGAACTTTAGTACTGCATCCAGTGTAATTTCACAAAATACGACAGGATATAGTAACAATTTTTCTATTATATCTACTATAGTCTATAACTATAACAAAGATGCAGTAGGATTATTGCTACTGTATTTTTGACTTTTTTGTATTTTTTATATATAAAATATTTATGATGGATTTTATTTTAAAGGAAATTTAATTACGAATAAGAATTCGCAAACGGATCTTAATTTGGAGTTATAAATAATGGGATATGTGCGTTTAAAGTTTAAGTGGAAAAAAAATATAAGTGTTCACACTTAATTAAATACTAATTGACAAGTTTGTCCAGATTTTCTGGATAATTACGAATTATGCCACCAAAGCTTTAAATATGAATCTAATCTCAACATTTGAATTGAATCTAATCCAATTAATGAAAATGGTTCCTACGGTTCTCATTTAAATAGGTTCGAGTAGAACCCTATATATATATATATATATATATATATGTTAATGTAAATTTAAATTTGTGTTATATGACATGATATTTAATAAAAAAATATTTTATATATTTTTAAAATATATTTCATGTATTTTTTTTACATTTTTTATTTTTTAGATTAAAATTTAAAAAAACCAAATTATTATGTTTAATTTTTTTATAAATTTAATTTTAATCAATAATAAATTATATCCGAAAATATAATTTTACATAATTTTTTTTATTTTTAATGCATTAATATTTAAAAAAGGAAAAAAAAAATTATAACATACTTATGACACACACTACTAGGGGTGGAAAATTTTTTCTAATTACTCTACCATACCCATTATTTTACAATGCACAGTTGAAAAATTATTTTAAAAAATTCTATCGAAAAAATTATTTATTATATACTAATTTTATTTAATATTTAATATGTTAAAAAGAAAAAATATATAAAATATATTTTTTAATAATAGTGTTTAGGCCATTTCCAACAAAAGGAGAAGTAGGAGGTTCCTACGATTAAAACATATCAACATCTCTCTTCCACTACACAATACAAACTCGTACGCGTGCACACACACACACACTACACTGCCACTCTACTCAACGCCTCTCTCTCTTATGGTATACTCCGTGCACAGTTATACACATTTTTACATACATAGACTTTATTATTTAGGATTTTTGACATTTTAAGTTTTAAAGTTTTTGTAGAAATTTAAAATAGGGCTCAATATTTTAAAAAAATTAATTTGGGCCCTGTTGTTTGAAAAATCAATCAATTCAGGAATTTTTTGACGATTTCGTCAAAAAATGGATGGACATGGACTCACGTGCAAAGCACGTGAGTTTTTCAGGGGTTTAAAAGTCATATTTTATATTTAATAAAATGATTGTTTTTTAATTATTTTATATTTTACTCGGCACAATTTAGGAGTGACAATTTGTAATCCGATTAAATCCGTGCGGCTATAAATTTTTTGAAATTAATATATTTAAGTGAGTTATAATAATTAAATTTAAATTTATTTGACATTAACTTATTAAATATGTTCAAATTTATTAATTATTATTCACTTAAATCGATTAATTATATAAATTTTATAAATTTACGGATTTAATCGAATAAAACACTGTCATCCCTACGTAGGGGTGATTTTGATAGGGCAACCATACCAAAACTCCGAGTCCGGATTTCCTATGCCCAAGTGTGTGCCCAAGTGTGTGCCATCACACACATAGTGGTGGGGCCCACTAACAATGGGACCCACCACTATGTGTGTGATGGCACACACTTGGGCATAGAGGATCTGATCTACAAAACTCCATTACCATTATCAAAAAATTGATAATGCAAAATTCATTACCATTGCCCTTCCAAAATTTATTTCGGTAATACCAAAATTTTAAGAGGGCACGGTAGGATATCGGCTTTACCAATTTTCGGCTCAAGTTAAAAAAAATTCAAATTTCAAAATACAAATTAAATTAATTCAGTCTTGTAGGTCAAAGTTAATTGTTGTATTTTAAAAAATATACTGAAAGAGATCGAAAAACTCAAATTACAAATTTAGGAGGCCAAAATTTTACATACTGCTATAAATATCAACATTACAAAATCATCAATTTTCGATTAAAGTATTGGAGAGGTAGTAGGATTATGATTTGAAATTTTTTGAAATGATAGTGTGTAAGAATAGAATATATCAATTAATTTTTTTTAATTTTTATGTGATATAAATATAAAATTATTAAATTATTTCTATTTCAATAAGGTAATGATAATGCCGTGGTAATGATATCTATTATCATTATTTTATCAAAAATTTTGATACAGTATAATTATGATAGGACAATTTTTGGATAGAAATATTTTGATAATTTACGTACGATAAGGCAATGAATATGGTATAGCGATTAACGAAAATGCTAGTATGCGGACGCTTACGGAATTTTGGTAAAAAGTTACAGTTCCCTGGTAAAAAGTTACAGTTCATTGGTAAAGAATTGGTAAAAATAACAAATACCGCTTAGCGGTTTTGGTCCGAAACCGCTAGCGGTATTGGTTACTTGTACGAACGGTCAACTGCTACAGTAACCGGTTTGATATTTTTATATTGATTTCGTTGGGTGTAATACAGTGTACCCATTTTCAGTGTATAATTACATTTTTTTCTGTTAGGGAAAAAATT
>JAOWAN010070414.1:0-11389 GCA_028566635.1 Lobelia cardinalis
AATTGGCCAAGTCCAAAGTAGAGGGACTAATTGCAGAATTCGCAAAGTTTGAGGGACCATTTATGAAGTTGTCCCTATAAAATTTCTCTATTGTAAAACGGAGAGAGTATTTGTTGAAGAGAGTGAGGGAGGGTGAGCGCGTTTTGCAAACTAATTTGGGAGGGGTGGTGCTCCTAATAAGAGTGTCTAATCTCTCCGTATACCAAAAGTTTGAATTAGTGATCATTGTTAAGTAACCAAACTTGCGTTGTTAAATAAACACTTTAAGAGACTAAGGGCGCATACTACCTACCATGTACGTAGCCCGTAGGTAAGCTTGGAGATTGAAGAATAGTTCGAATTTTTTTGTTTCAAATGCTGTTTCATTTGATGTTCAATTTTTTTAAAAAATTTATTTCAATCGTTTAAAAGTTGTCTTTAAAATTTTAAATTTTAAAATTTAATTAATTTAGTAGGGTAAACGAGCTTATTAGAAAAAAAAACCATTTAGATTTTTTAAAAAATAGAATTCTTTGTAACAACATTTTCCTCTCTTTAACAAACAATTTTTGCCAAGCCCACGCCTTCTCGTACGGAACTTGCTCTTTGTACAAGTCAAATAACTGACACCTATAGTTAAAACGTGAAACGAAATACTGGCAAGGTAACTTTATAACGCAGGCGAAGTGTTTGTAGAAATGCATGAAAAAAGAGTTTTTTTTTTTTCTTATTTACTTTCTTTTGGCTTGGGATATTGTTAGTGAGGTGGATTCTGTGAGGTTGGATTGGGGAAGTCCACGTGATGCATGTAGTCTTTAGGGACGAGACCGAATTGGGCAGGTTGGAATTGAGCCCAAACAGAAATTTGGTACAACAATCATATTTTACAACGGAGAAACTCAAGGGTGTAGAAGGGGCCATTTGTTGATGTTAAGAATAGGTTAGGGTAGAAAGAAGGAAAAGTTTAGAGAAGGATCTAGGGCGGAGGAACTAATGCGAAAACGTTCGAGCATTTGGCGCTCATGGGAGTAAATTTAAGGTTTTTGGCTCGCTAAAGAAGAAGAAGAAGAAGCATAAATCAGTAGCTTCTCTCTTTCTCTCAGCAAATTGTGTTCTTCTGTCCCTTGTTCTTGTTCGTGGTGAAGCTTTTGTGTGAACAAAAGACTTCACGCTTTCGTTGTATCCTAGGAAGGAGTTGTCGTACACCTCTTAGCATGGTTGTTGGAGGGGTAATATTGTTTTAAGGAGATCGTATCTACAAGCCTCGAATTTGTGTTTCATTTCTATCATTGATTTTTGTCGTTTATATACTCAGAATTTCTAACAATCTTAAAACATTATTTTAGTTTCTAAGTATACGTGATGACGAGTTCCTGTGGTGCTTCTGCTCCTGTTGTTCCAGCCACATCTACTCCCGTAGCTGGTGTTTCCACTGTTGTTACTACGCCAAATGTTCCTCCGAGCCATGTCCACCTACCAAAAAAGTTTATTGTACTGTAGCAATGTTTAAGAGATGGCAAAGCAAGATGTTGTTATTCCTAACTACCTAAATTTGGCGCGTCTATTGACTGAAACCCACCAATCCAACTTGAAGGTGACATTGATGCTCCAACGTTCAATGCTATAGAATCTTGGAAGCATTCAGATTTCTTATGTCGAAATTATATATATTAAATGGCATTTATGATTCGTTGTATGATGTTTATTCAAAGTATAAGATGGCAAAAGAATTGTGGGAGTCCATGATCGAAAATATAAATCAGAGGATGCCGGCTCAAAGAAATTTGTGGTCGGACGATTTCTCAATTTTAAGATGGTGGATTCTAAGACTGTGGCAAATCAAATGCAAAAGTTGCAAATGATTTTGCATGATGTGCATGCAGAGGGCATGGTTTTGAATGAGACCTTTCAAGTGGCTGCTGCCATTGAAAAGTTGCCTCCGGATTGAAAGGATTTCAAGAGCTACCTCAAGCACAAACGAAAGAAGTTGACCTTGGAGGATCTAATTGTTAGACTTCGAATTGAAGAAGATAACCGAAAATCTGAGTCTAAGGCGTCAAAATATGAGCCTAAGGCATCTTTGGATGTTGCTAATTAAGGTTAATATTGTGGAGCATGAAAAAGACCATAGCTCCAAGAATAATAAATATGATAAGGGCAAGGAAAAGCTTGGGGCAACTGGTGGTGTCTCAAAGTCACCTAAATTCAAATTTAAGGGTAAGTGCTTCAATTGTGAAGAATGATCACAAGTCTTCGAATTGTCATGCACCGAAGAAGAATCGGCCAACTTGGTCAATGAACTCACCAAGGATGTGGGAGCATAAACTTGATGGCTGTGGTGTCTGAGGTGAACATGGTAGAGTCAAATCCCAAAGAATGGTGGATTGACACTAGAGCTACTAGGCATGTTGCTTCGGTTGAAGGGAAATGAACGGTGCTGCTCAAGATGACTTCGGACAAGACACTAACGTTGAAGAATGTGTTGTTTGTGTAAGAATTTCACAAGAACCTTATGTCTATTTTTTTTTTCTCAGTAAGAATGGTTTTTGCATTGTATTTGAGTCAGACAAGGTTATTTTGTCTAAATCGAAAATATTTGTGAGAAAGGGATATGAAACCGATGGGTTGTTCAAAATGAATGTAATGACTATTGTTAATGAAATGAAAGAAAGTACCTCTTCCGCTTATTTGATTGAGTATTTCAATTTTTGACATGGCAGACTAGGTCATGTTAAGGTTAATTCGATACGTCGATTAATTAACTTAAACCATATACCAAAATGTTCAATCGACTTAGAACAATAATGCGAAGTTTGCGTTAAAGCAAAATTAACAAGATCATCTTTTCAAACGGTAACTAGAAGCAACGAACCGCTTGAATTAATACATAGTGATGTGTGTGATTTGAAATCCGTTCAGAGACCTAGTGGTAATAAATATTTTATCACATTTATCGATGATAGTACAAAATATTACTCTGTATACTTGATGAAAAGCAAGGATGAAGCATTAGAGAAATTTGTTCTCTACAAAACTGAAGTTAAAAATCACTAGATAAAAATATTAAGAGGGTAAGAAGTAATAGAGGTGGTGAATATGAAACACCACTAGGTGATTTTTGTGCACTACATAGAATTGTTCATGAAGTGACAACACCATATACACCTCAATCTAATGGATTCGTTGAACGAAAAGAAATCACACGTTAAAAGAAATGATGTTAAGTTCAGGATTACCCTCAAATATGTGGGGCGAGGCTATCTTGTCTAGTAATTACCTTTTAAATAGGGTATCCCGAAAAAAAGAAGACAAGACTCCATATGAATTATGAAAAGGAAAAACACCATCATATAAACACTTGCGAGTGTGGGGATGTCTTTCAAAGGTAGCTGTATCTAATATCTATGCCAAAAATAGTAACAATTGGTCCTAAAATCGTAGATTATTTTTATTGGCTATGCTCATAATAGTAACGTGTATCGATTCCTTGTGCATGATTCAAAAATATCGATTATACACAAAAATACGATTATGAAATTAAAAAATGCATTTTTCTTTGAAAATATGTTCCCTTATATTATAAATAGAATTATCTCTCAATTTTCTTAATTAATTAATCATTAAAAAATTTGAACAACATAACATATTATTTAATGAAAATATTTGATGAAAATTTTATATAAGTATAAAAAATAATAGAAAATGAAAATAAGGTAAAATTGCACCAAAAATCATTAAACTATAGGTATTTTTCATATTCATCAACAAAGTATAAAAATTAAATCGAATGTCATTTATATTTATTTTTTGAACATATATGGCTATTCCGTCCATTTTGAACGTTAATGAGATGTTAAGTCTCCATTGTGCATGGATAAAATCGTCAAATTGAATTAAACATCAATTTTTAAAACTTTTAAGGGTGTTAGTTGAATATTTAAAAGTATAAAGAGCTAATCAATATTCTATCTTAATTATATCTTTCTCACCTACCCCTTCTCTCTCTCTCTCTCTCTCTCTCTCTCTCTCTCTCTCTCTCTCTGATCTCTCTCTCTCTCTCATTCCCATCTTTCTTCCCTCTCCGACTCACCATCGCCATCACCACCAAATCGACATCGCCACCGCTAACTTTCATTACCGCCGGCGACCCCCACTTAATTGTTCTCCTCCAAGCCGCCTCCTTTCTTCCATTTTGCATCACTCCCCCTGCGAATTCGACACCATCGCACCACCCATCCTCACCTACCTTCTCTTTCTCGCCATTAAAACAAGCAGCCCATATATTCCTTTCCGATTCGGTGAAGAAGTTAAAGACCAGATGCAGTGAATCCTCCGCCTTCGCCTCCGCCGCCGCCGGTGAAAAGGGATTCGAATGAGAGCTTGAAGAGAGCGCCCTCTATTCAGTGTGATGATTCGCATCACAGGGTGTAATTTTATTATTGTTGGGCTCTAGCAAGACTTGTTTTATTGGACTAGGTTTGTTTCTGAATTGCGTGGGCTGATGCTATGCCATTATACTCCTTTTTTCGGGTTCTGAATAGGTATATTGGACTAGGAATGCATTTTATGCCACAAATATTTCGCGACCCAGTAGGCAATCGAGTAGTAAGTAGGGATGGAAAGAGTTGACCAAGCTGGATTATATTCCTTCTGTTTCTGGAAAAAAGTTCATTATGCCATTAACATATTTTCATTATTCGCCCTCTGCTCCCCTCCGTTCAAACGTGGGGGAAGGAGAGGAGGAGTTGGAGGTGGTCGTGTCCCCTCTGTTCGCGATTGTTGGGGACGCTCATATTACGGCGGTGAGAGATGAGAAGGGTGTTAGAATGGAGGTGTGGTGGTTGGGTACGGTGGCAGACCGGACGAGGGGAGAGGGTAATTTAATTAAGATAATTTAATTAGGGTAATAATTAATTAATATAATAATTAATTAAGATAATTTAATTAAAGTAAAAATTAATTAAGATAATAATTAATTAAGATAATTTAAGTAATTTAATTTAATTAGTGAATAATTTTATTTAAAATTATAATTAATTTTAATACATCTAAATATTCAACTAACACCCTCAAAAATTTAAAAATTATAAATATATTTCACTTAGCTCCCTTGTTTAAAAATAATTTACAATACACACTTAAATTTTTTTTTGAATGGATAACTTTACCCTTGAAAAACATCTATAATTTAGTGATTTTTAGACAATTTTGCCTGAAATAATTATAAAAAAAAAGGTTGAGACTGCAACCCCGGCAGTCCTCCACCGACCCTGCCCTGAGTCAACGTGGAGGAGGTAAATCGCAAGATGTGTATCACAGGAGCGGGTGAAGAACTAATGAGAGAAACGGGAAGAACTCTTCCTCTTACAGAATCCCACAGATTCTTCCCTCTCAAAAATCCCACCGATTTCTTCTCTCTCGCTCACAGGTTCTCTCACGCCGACGGATACCTATCACTCCTTCCTCTTACGGTTGTTTGGATATGATTGAGAATCGTTTACTTTGACTGTCGGGCATTCGATCCGAACGGACATGGCTGCCATAGTTCGTCCTCTACATAAAACATAAAACATAAAACATTTGTGTGTTCCATAACCGGTCTGGTCACCTACAGAACATGAAACACTCCGATACCACACAGAAATTCGTGGCCAACGGACCTTAACTAAAAGGGGGAATGACAAGACAAAATCACTCAAGCGTGTTTCATTGCAAGCTCCAAGAACATGATAAATATTTGTAGGTTGAAGTATAGTCAAGTACAAAGTAACGCAAAGACTCGCTCATTATTCACATTTCTCTCATTTGATCCACCACATTACTCCCATATATCTCTCTCTCTTCCTTTTTAATTCGATCATTAGTCGAACAAATAAATAAATAAAGTCACAATTTATTAACAAAATTAAAAAAGTACCACAGATTCAATCAAGGCACAAGTGATGCACAAGCAAAACTCTCACTGGTGAAGGTATTTGTCCCTGATCACTGATAGTAACATATATTCAAATATCTGCAATTTTCACTAGCTAGGATTTGTTTTTCATTCGACAATCCTTTGGGAGAGATGGTCGCTTCCAGGTTTTCTGGCAACATGTACAATTACTTGAATTACTTTTTAAAGATAACGTAATTGTCCGCAATATTACAGAACTAGTTACCCTCTCTTCCTTGATGAGGGAAATGACCTTCAGCACTGAAATCTGAAAGCAACTCATACTTCAACTGGAATGTATTTAACAGCCAAGTAGTGCAACCACTTTCCGTGGTTGGTATTTCCTCGAGAGGGATGCGTCTAACATGCATATGAACTTCCGAAGGTTCCACACCAAAAACATTATCCAAGAAAGAGGGGCATCGATTCTTATATGCAATCGTCACATCATAGACTGCAATAAGTGAAGAAAAGATGGAACATGTAAGAGATTGCATTGGCAGAAATACTAATGGTTCTACCAATAAGGTAGGTTATTGTCAAGCTAATCCATCTCTCAAACATTTTTAAATGCCAGTTGACCCCAAAAGTTATGTGGTTCAAATACATGAAGTCCAACCTCCATTTTCCCTGCCGACGTGAAAAGGCAAAACATTTTTCTTTTTTCCTCTTCTTCACAAAATCCCTCTTTCTCCAACGCACTATCTCTGTCTCAGCTCTATTTCTTCTTCCTCTCTCTCGCATCTTCCGCGGTATCGATCTCTCTCCCCAATTCGTCTCTCACACGCCTCTGATTGGATCTCTAAATTTCATGGTTGTCCTAGTCTTCCTCACCAATGCATGTCTTTAGATGGAGAAGGTGTGGTGGCTGTGGTTACTGATGATGATGGTTACTTGAAATGGTGGTGGTTATTACTGATGGACAAGGAGGTGTGGTGGTGGTGGTTGCTGGATGATGATGATGGCAGCTGGTGGGTTACAAAGGAGAAGGAGTTGTGCATTTTTGGGCTGTGCGTTCCTCCTTTTTGCTTCATATATTTTTTTTTTTTGGGATATTGAAACCCATTTGAGTGTTGATTTGGTTGAAAAATTGATTTCTTTGAGAAATTAATTTACTGTTGGTTTGGTTGAGTTCTTGAATGGACATGGCTGCCATCGAATTGGTTCATCCCGTTTCTAGTTTTTTTTTTTTTCTAATTTACCGAAAATACATATGATTTACTGAAAATATTTTTTGATTACAAGTGGCATTTTTTGATTGGTTGAGTTGAGAGTAGAGTCTCAATCGTGAGGCTGAGAATTGGGATACTGACTTTGAGACTTTCCCCAAATTTTACATGCCCCAACGGTAGAAACTGAGGTTGAGAGATTTCAGACTCTCCCTCGGACCCGTATAATCCTTGCATTGCGGGGGCCCTTAAAAAGGGGGTATGTTTGGAGTATCAAATCATTAGCTAGAAAATATGAATACCAACAGTGTAGATGATCAACTACAATAGTGAAATTGAAAGATGGGAAACAGTTTCACCGAAATTTCCCCGATCCAAACTAGGGGAAACGGTTCGGTTTGGGCTATAAACTGCCAGCAGAACCGCAAAACCGAACCGCACCCTATTTTTATCATTAATTCTATTATTTTTTTAATTCTATAACTACTTACTGTATTTTGTTGCTTAAAAATTAACAAATATTGTCTATTATCTTTAGTTCATTAATAATATGCTTACATTAATTGCAACATAAAATATTTGTCTAAGATCTTGCTTTGAGTATGTAAGGGTGAAGAATTTGATTCTCTTATTGTTTATTCTATAGTTTATATTAAAATCAAAAAATTAAAATTATGAAATTTGAGTTTTGAAAATATATTGGATCGAATTTCGAAATTTCTGAACGTTTCAAGATTGATTTCAATTTCGATCCGAAAATTTTCGAAAAAATTGAGGAATTTTGGAATTCAAACTAAAAAAATTCGTTCCAAAATTGGAAATTTTCGGATCGAAATTTTTGTTCCAATTTCTAATCCTATATATGAGCGATTAGAAACATATATAGGTCGAAAAAAGGAGAGTGGCTCGAAATTAAATTGCATTATATGAGGCCTTACATTCAAACAAATTTAAAAGTACTATTAAGGATGAAGAAAGCATCTTTATTAAGTAGCAAAGTAAATAAGGAACCGAGACATATAAATTTAACTGAGACAACAACAATGACCAAGATGATCACCGCGTTTGCCCGAACAGAAACCATCACCCCACCAGTTGTCTTTACAATATTTTCGGCAATCGAACGATGCAGGATCGTCCACCTCACAAATTAGGTCGTGACAATTCATCACCACATCGCTCCCTTCATCTACAGAACAAGATGTTAAAATTTAACAAAAGTAATTATGTCCGGAAAAATAAAAATAGAAAATGCAATCAAGTTTTAAGAAATAAATACGATTATCAACTATAGTTTACCAATTCTTGGAGGAAAAGCGGGAGAAGATCATACAGTCAAAGCTATGGAGGACATGAGGAGGAGGGCGGCGATGATAATTGTGATCTTACCCATCTCTTCTTTTTCTCTTTCTCTTTCTCTTTCTCTTTCTCTTTCTTCTTCAATTC
This sequence comes from Lobelia cardinalis, assembly GCA_028566635.1. Lineage (NCBI taxonomy): Eukaryota > Viridiplantae > Streptophyta > Magnoliopsida > Asterales > Campanulaceae > Lobelia > Lobelia cardinalis. The sequence continues at coordinate 8,530 of JAOWAN010070414.1, forward strand.
TTTGATGTTGCTTTGTGCTAAGAAATAATTTGTTCTCTTTACATACAATTGTAAGGGGGATGAGCTGATGCTTCTTATCATCAATGAGCAAATATCCATTTTAGGAATATGAATTAATATATTTAGATAAACCTTGTTTTTTTGGAAATAATATTGTTAGTACTAATTATTATTATTATTAAAACAATCGGGCAACATGAAATAAATCTTTTGTGAAGAAAATCTCATTTCGTGATGTATTATTTACAATGATATATGCTTTGCTAGTCATTAAAATGATTCTTCATTCAGGACATTCGAATTAGGTAATTAATTCATTTAAAAACTTAGGTTGTTAGATCGAAACTTTAATGTATATCATGTTTAAGGATCATAATACTATCAAGATAATAGGAGTTATAATGTACGCTGTTACTGACGCTAGAGACAGAGGGTTTATACTATCAAATTGTGTTTTAGCATTTGTTACATAGTTTTTCAAAACAACATGTAGCCTACTAATTATTCAGAATTTATGAAACAACGAGATACAGTCTAGTGGTAAGACGTTTTTTATGATCTGAATTCCTCATCGAAGGACCTCCGCAAAGTGTTTATTTAAGCGGAATATACAACCTCCAAAATGAAGAAACTCCCCTGTCAATGCATCCATGCTGACTTTGCACACCCAAAAACTTGAGTTTAATGAGATACCAAACTGACAAAGGTGTTTTTACGGCAAAATATCATACCAAAACAAAAAAAATCAACTGTCCAATTGGAGCCTTAAAGACGTATCAACCCGGTCAAAAACACATAATACAAAAATAGACCCTGTAAACTCCAAATCGCATTCTACTGTAAATCAACCCAAAATGAAACATAAAGCAGCACACAAAAGAAGAAAATTGTACCGGAATATTATGGTTTATATATAATATCAAACCAAAAGAATACTTAACCGTTGACAAACATTGACTTATGAATAAGATCATCACTGCAGCCTCTAACAAATTCAACTCAAACTCAAAAAAAAAATAAAGTAATTTTGTGCCAACCCAAGTCGTCTTCTCTAAGTCAACAACCGTGACAATGACCGAGATGACATTTGTAACTAACGTAGTTCAACTGATCACTCTCAATACAACTTGTTCTACTTGCTCACCCGTTCAACTGACAAACACAAAAATGCGCAGTCTTTTTGTTTTTTTTTTTTTTTTTTTTGTCATAAGGGACCGTGGGAAGGGATCGAAATGAGAACTTACATATTTTAAAGCCCCGATTCTACCATTGGGTCACCCCTCAGAGTTCACGAAAATGCAATCTACCCTTGACAAAAGATCGTTTTGATCAGCTCATTTAGCGAACGACAATCCAGGCCCGGGAAAATGGTAACCAGTCATTAGAAAGAAAAGAAAATAGGCAGACAATACAACAAGCCTTGAATAGATCGTGAGGGGATAACCACCCCCCAAAGAGGAAGTGAAAGCCCTTGTTGCAAAAGCCAGACACAGGTGCAGCAAATAGAACGCATTTCAGTCTATATACATGATTCCTCCAAGCTGTTTGGAAGCCTAAATATCAAACTCGGTACAAGAAAACATCAGCAAGCCAGTAACCTATACAGACGGGTGTGCAATAGCAAACCTGCAAAGATCAGTCTCGCTATAGAGAGACATAAAATGCTCACTTTGGACTTACAACACTATGCTCAACTAAATGCAGCACCGCGATCCATTTGTAAGGAAGTTGGGAATTGAGTCTTTTTATAGTATTTTCAATTAGGGGTGAAAGTCCAAACCGCTAACCAAACCAAATCGATCAATTTGGTTTGGTTTCGACTAACGACGGTTCGATTACGGTTCGAGAAATTTTCGAACCGAACCGATATCTAATGTATATGTATATTTTCATATATATATCTCTCATATTTTTTATATATTTATGTATACAGTATACCCCTTTTACTTAAGAGTTCCTTATTTTGGGCTATTTTTTCTTTTTTCAATCACGTAATCAACTTATGAATTTTAAGACTTTTAACTTGTATTATGTTAAATATATTGAGCTATTTTAAAATTTTTATTATGAATTTAAGGCTATTATGTTAAATATAATTTTTTATTTTTTGAATTTTTGTTATAAATTTTATGTTAGATTTTAGTTTTTTTTTTTTAATTAACATGATCCGTCCAAAACCGATAAATCGAACCAAACCGAACCGCGGTTTATCGGTTCGGTTCGGTTTTCAAGTTTTGTGGTTCGATTTAGGTTTGAAAATTTTCAAACCGATAGGATATGGTTCGACTTACGGTTTATATCACAAATCGAACCGTTGCACCCCTACTTCCGATGATAATCATGATATAGCTAGAGAGGCTACAAATCCAACTGATTGCAAGGGATTTCTTTACGGCTAGTGTAATGACCAAAAGGCCGAAGATGGATGTGCATTACCTTTTCTAGAATGGAGGTGTCAACAGTGAACTTGATTACATCAGCGGTCCGCAGATAATACACCCCTGTTTCTAAACCCTTTCATGTTTCAAGATTGTACGGAGTAAGTTTAAAAACAAAGGACTAGTAGAAACAGCATCTTATAAGCCACCATTGGCAATAATATATGAAAGTATTAGGTTAAGCGACAATAAAAGTTTTAACAGATCTAGTATGAGCATGATAATGTGCAAGCAAGAGACAGATTTTACACATTAAATGTAAACCCATATACTATTGCAGAAATTTGGGATCTAATAGAGCTGCTCTAGCATTATCACTGATTAGGGCTGTAAACAAGCCAAGTTAACTCGTGGATTCGATTCGGTTCGAATCGTTTGGACCCGTCTCGACTCGATTCGCACGACTTTCATGAGCCAAGCCA
>JAOWAN010070425.1:0-11388 GCA_028566635.1 Lobelia cardinalis
GGATTATTTAATTTTAATAAATTATACTTACCTTCCATATTAATATGATGGACAAGGGTATTGTAGTCTTTTTATTTGAAAGTTAGAACAAAATCTTACGGTTTAGTCCAAAAAATGGATGAGGGTTAACGTTCGAACAACGGGGTTTACATGAGTAGGTTTTCCCTCAAAATTTTTTACACATGGGGGCTAAGGCTGAAGCCCGATTCTCACAGGGGGTTCTCGCTCATTAACCCTATTTTTTATTTTCTTTGAAATAAGGGGATTCTTACTTAATATCTTGAGAGTAAACATACTCTGTGAGTAGTCAACTATTTTAGAGTAGTCATGATATTTCTGTGATTCTGAAGATTTTAGCGGATTTTAGCAGATTGAACGGTAAAGTCATAAAGAGAAATCCCTGCCTTTCTGGTTTACCAGGGTAATAGAGATTAATATGCTGACATATGTTGATTCATTTTCACCTCATCATACTTTTTGTACGGTGTGCCTTTATATGCTCTGAACCTGTAAATGCTTGAATCTTTTGACATAGAGGACTGTTTCAATTACACCCTTCTTGGACCCCACAATGTCAAGAACCTTGTGTACTAGGCCGTTGCTTTCAGTTTGATTCCTAACTTGATCACAATTTCCCATAGATGGTGGAAAACAATTATAAGTAGTTGTTTATCTGCATCTCGTATCTAATCATGACTACTGAAAGGTGATGTTTACTTTTGGTCTGCTTTTCTTAGGAATTACAATATATTGAAGACAGTTATAACGTGGGAAGTGAAATAATAATAATAATCAAGCAATTCACGATCCTTAAAACAATTTTATCGTAATCAATATTGCAGCTAAAGAGTAAAAAGCCAATTTTCCTCCTAAATGATCGTTCTGGATTTTTAAATTATAAATACTGCAGTTAATTTTATAGTTTCTTGTAAATCCTCTTAACTTCTGATTGACCATGGGGTAATATTAAGTTGAATATTTCATCTTTGTATCAATGCATTACTATCCATATGTATCAGTTTCTGAATGATGATCTGTTTAGTCCAAGCCTCCTGTTTTTTACTTTTGTTGCTGATATTGCATTTATGCAGACGGTTCCTGCATGTCAGAATCTCTACAAGAACTCATTCACTTATCATTGTCTTCAGGATGATCAGATTCTAGCATTTGATGATGCAATCCAATTCCTAGGTTTGTTCTGTACTTAGTTATGAGCTGCTTCTTTTTGGTTTTATGTCTTCCCTTTTGCTTCAAAAGCATGTTTATCCTTTCGTTTTCCTGATCTGTCAAAAACGTATAGCTTATACCATATGAATGAAACTCAAAAGTGCTTATGGTGGGTAGATAGAATGAAGATATTATAATATCACCATAAGATTTTCTCATATATTGTTAAATTTAACTCCCTACCCCTGTTCTGGGAGCTACATACCATTATTTTTTTATTGCAACGCATTGGTGCTTTATTTCAGTTGCGGATTTAATCTACTCCAGGGCTTTGAATCACCATCATTTTGTTAATACCAGTATTCCTTGAAATGGGAAAGAAGAGCTGGACGAACAATTTTGACTTGTTAATGTTGCTCTTTAATTGATAAAGTGATTCAGAGGAAAGTACAAAATGGGGTCATCAAGATTATGAGGCGGTACAAGATGAAGCTTAGTAAGAGAAACTGCAACCAAGTTAGAGGGTTATTTTACATCCCCAGTTAACAAACTGATTTGACCCCCAAGTGGCAGATGTTAGGTATTTTGCACTCCCTCCATCCCATATTAAGTGTCATGTTTGAATTGGCTCACATTCTTTGAAGAGCAATTGACTTTATATAGCGTGGACACAAAAAGTTTGGTTGTGGTTCTAGGAAGAGTTTATGGCCACAACTTTTAGCTCCAAAAAAGGAAGTTTCCAAAGTGACACTTATTCGTGACACCTCAAAAAAGAATACTGGACACTTGTTTTAGGACAGAGGGATCAAGTCTTTTTGTTATATCAACATCTGTCTAAATCTGCTAGTAAATCAGTTGGCACAAATCACATGTCGGTTTATGAAGGTTGTTTCTGATGATATAGTGTGCATTTACAAGGAGTCGTGTACCTTCATTCTGATGATATATTGCGCTTTTACAAGGAGTCGCGTACATTCAGGCTGTTGAGTGGGTATTTATAGGAGGGTTTAATTGTCCGAAATTGCACTTTTCATTATTTTGGATTAGTGGTACAATATGGCAACAATGTTGAAGCTCTATTACAAAGTTAAATTGACACCTTGTTTTAGATGTACACTTCTATTAGTGAATTTTGGCTTTTTAAGGCGGCCATAGCAGGTTGGTGTTTGAAATGCCTGATTGAGAGGACAAGATCCGAAAATTAGGGAAGAATGGACATCTCTGCATTGTTTTAAAGATGCTAAGAGTGAAAAAGAAGAATGACGGATACTATGAAGGGAACAGCCTCGAAGAAGGAAGAAAACACGTTCAACATCCGAGGTTTTCTTGGTGCGTTATTGGAAAGCTGACCTTGCATTGGACAGTATTGAATGGCAGAGAAAGATTCATGTAGCCTACCTTAATGAATGAGAGATTATGTCTGATTGAGGTGCATTGTATTCTAGGAATGCTAATTGGGGTTTTGCAAATTTCTATGGTTTAATGGTGGTATTTTCTTTGATGTGATGCCATTCAAAATAATTCGCTTGTATGGACTTTGTATGTAGCTTCTTTGGAGGGTAATGTGGTTAGTGCTGAAAGAGCCATCTAGAATTATTCGCTTAGTCGCTTGCCTAGTGGTACATAGGAGCACGGACTAGATTCGATTTTAGAGAATTAGATTTACTGTTTTATAATAGGACACTATATTTCCATTTTTTTGTCATGTGAGTTCAGGGTAACCATTATATTTTTAATTTTATCTTCTACATTTAGGAAATATTACATCATAAGATCAGCTGTAAGATTTAAAATGGGGGACTTACTTTTCAGATAGAAATTTCCTCATAACAGATAGAGGCTTTGGAACCTCTATAATACTGGCAATATGGAAGAGCACTGCAGTTTGATTTCGATGAGAGTTTGGTGTTATTATGATGGTGCAGTCATAAACACTTCATTGGGCATGCATTACTTGTTTTAGTTCAAAATAATGATCCTGTGCGAGCTCATCTCAAAGTTGAGGCTCGTTTTTAACTTGGTGTTCAAATCATGAAGATGTAAAGCTGGGGCCTCAATCATGCACACAGACTTTATTCTTTGTGATTCAGTGATTCCTCTGAAAGTTAGAGCTCAGATCTCTGTGGGCACCCATATTATGATGTGCCTGATTTCGACTAGAATGTACCACATGACAACGAGGTGCAGTCTCGTAGTAAGACGCCTCACCTGATTCCAATAGGTCACGGGTTCGAGTCACGTTGGGGGTAGGTGGGGAACCACCAACAATCCTCATTAAAGAAAAAAAAAATTCATGGATCCAATAGGCTATAGGAACTTAGGAAGTAGGGGTAATTGTGAGAATCTAGTCAACTTAACCTTGTCCCAGTTACTTGAGGTTGGCAGTTGGCTACACGAACCCTTATTTGCTGTTTCGATCCAGACGTCACACACGCCACATTTCTGTACACTTGTCTGCTTAACTTGTGAATTTGGGCGTTTGATGGGTGAAGCTGTGAACTTTCTTTTATGAGGTTTAGAGAATTTTGAACCAAGAGGTGGGCCCACTGGTAGTACTAGTAGTAAAACATCTCAAAGTGCAAAGGTCTCAAGTTTCCCACGCCCCCTCTGGGTCCAAAGAGAAAATAGAGATATAATTGGATCTAGTATAGTCCCTGGATTGTGTACCCCTCTCCATTCCCCAAAAATGTTCATAATTTTTTATTAAACAATTCAGCATCATACAATATCAAATTATCATTTAATATATGCTAATCTTGTTTAGAGTGTAAATTCAATAAATATAAGAATATTAAGTAAACTATCAATGACAACTTTTATAAATACGCAAGAACAAGTAATTAAATTTATTGTTAATGTTTGGTGAAAGTTTAGTAAACTTGACCAAAAATATTCAAAATGGAAGATTATTTTGGGGTGGAGGAATATGAAATGTTGACACAGATAATGGAAATTTCTCCATTCAATGGGATGTTTTACTGCAGTATACTTATCTGAGTTTGAGGTCATCTATGAGGTCCTTTGGCTTCAATGCAATATTTGGGGGAAAAAAAAAATACTAGTAAAACGTAAGTAATAAATATACGACCACACTCTTTAGTCTTGCATAGAGGAATTAGAGGTGGCCCATTCTTTTGAAGCCTAGGGTCGTAGCAAAGGATTTGTCTTCTGGTTTAACTGATGGAGAAGTGTGCTTACTTACCTTGTAGCTTGAATATTTCACACCAGAAAACTGTAACTGGATCGCATTATCCTTCATTACTTTACTGGCAAACCCTCCAGCATTATACTTTATCATCTGAATTATACGAGCTGAATGTTACTGCTGTTTCTAATGACCAACTGATTAATGTATCTCTTTCTGATGCCTTTCTTATCTTTGCCGTCAAATCTCCACTGTGCTAAACTCTTTTATATACTGCCTCTCTGTGATGAAACCTAGAAACCTGATATATTTGATTATATTGCTTTTGGTGCATATGCAACAAACAAGCGCACTCACATGCCTTTTGTGTACATGCGTAGTTGATCCATATTTGGTGATATTTGTGTTTTCGATGGCCTTAATTTCTTTTTCAGTGGAGGTACCCACTAAAAAGATATTTATACGTCTAATTTGATTCACACTATCTTTAGAAGGTTTAGCTACTCAGCGGAAAAATTAGTTATTATGAGCAGCTGTGTAATACCAAACTTTTTGTTGTGCAGAACAATGTGAAAAGGACAGGGCTCGTGTTCTTGTTCACTGCATGTCAGGAAAAAATAGGTGAACTCTGCTCCAATGAAATTTCTTTCCATCTCTTTGTCAATTTTACAAGGCATATACATGGGTGTTTATTAAATGTAAGCAACCCTGAAATAATAGATGCTTATACGGAGTACATCTTATCATATCTTCCGTTTTTCTAAAGATTTCATACTATCAATTTTGGGAGATTCCACACAGATTCTTGTTTGAACTACCTAGTTAATTTTTGGATTTCCATATGTACTCTCATTACCTTGAGCATAAATCAAGGAAAACAGCTTGATATGAACATATATGGGATGGGGTGAAGGGCAGGGAGGCGGCGTTGATTGTTAAATCTTCCCCCATTCTTTAAATTGTTACCAAGGTAAATTGAAATATGATGAAAATTGTTACTTGTTAGTTGAATTGAAAATAAGGTCTCTCGTAGTGAATGACTTGATTACTCGAACTAAAGTGGGATTAGTCAAGTATTCTCCCGTCCCGGTCCTAAATAAGATGTTATTGACTTTTTGGAGTCAATATGGTATTTTCATTTTACAGATGAAATTTTGAGTTGAATTTATTACACAATATTTTAGTATTATAACCACTTCTCATGGTTATAGTTTTATTTTCTATAACTGATGAGATGATTTTAAATGAGGATCAAAGACGGCAAATTTGACTTTCGGAGTTCAATAGGGAACATTGTTTAGGATTGGAGGGAGTAGTAGTTAGTAAAGGAAATAAAATTTAAAATCTTAGCCTTCCTTTCCTTTTGGTGAATTATTGTAACGAGAGTTGTGTTTTGGAGGATTCCTTAAATACTCATAATGTTGTACACTAGGATTAATTCTCATGCTGTTTTGGCAGGTCACCTGCTATTGTGATAGCGTATTTGATGAAGAGTAAAGGATGGAGGCTTGGTCAGAGTTACCAATGGGTCAAAGAACGGAGACCCTCTGTTGACTTAACTGAAGGTATCTTGCGATGAGTATTTCTAAAACTGTTGCTCGATAGATTAAAGATTTGGATGCCCAACAATTGAAAACTTTTTGTTCATGAATTGCAGCTATCTACCAACAACTGCAGGAGTTTGAGCAGAAGCTCTTTGGGTTGCTTGAAAACAGCAGCGCTGCATTGCCAAGCTTCTCAGCTTCAGGGGTGGCACCTTTCAGCTTTGGCTTTGCAAGACCCAACGACCTGGCTCCAACCCCGGCTTTTAATAGTGCTACCACCTCGTCAATTTTCACTCGTTCAAATTTAGATGTGCCTCCACATGAGTTCACTTTCGGAGCAGGCCAAGCTCAGAATAATACGTCAGGTAGCCCTTTCGGGGCGAACCAGTCAAATCCAAATAGCAGCGACGTTGCCATGGATGGATCCTGATCTTCGTGGCTTCCTCAAACCCCCCCATTTCGTGATTGTTGGTCAGTGACTGAGTCTCCAAAGCTGAAGTTTGTATGTAAAAAGTTGGAAGAGATGAGTTATATTTACATAACATTTTGGCTTCTTAGACACTTGACTGTTTGTTTCTCAGATTGGGCTCCTTTCTAAATTATAATGCAAAAGGATCTCACTCTTCTACTACCACTTTTACTTCTCGGTTTTACTTCTAAATTATAGCCTATGTGTAAAGGAGTCATCGAGTCCTTTGGCAACCAAGAGAGTAATCATTTTAAACTGACTTAGGAGCCACGGTATTCTTTAGTAAAAGGCATATGCCGCTGTTTGCGGCGAGCACACGGTATTCTTTAGTAAAAGGCGAAAGAATAGTTCGCTTTGTGCTCACCGCACGGCTGCATGATTTCAACCAATGGATCCTACTTCATTATATTCTGGGTGGGATTTTGGCTGGATTATTTCCTTGTTAATGTGGTGTAATTTTCCTAAAGTCCAACACTCTAAACCTTGTTACTTTGATTTGTTTCCACCTCATGAAGCTGATGATAGTTCAATGCTAATTCTACAAGCTTAACTCTCACGTGAGCAACTTTATTCTACATATGTAGGAACTTTCGGGCAGGAGAGGTCTAGGAGAATATGCCCAGTACTGAAGAAATAATCGGTACAATTGGAACAATTACATTGTGGAGAAGAGTATGATCTTCTATGACTGCTGCAAGAGGATGACAATGGTGCATTTCATGTGCGATATCACTGTTACACAGTCAGATGCATCCTGCCCTTAAGTTTACTAACACAAACCAATTAACAATCCCACCCTCATTGGCAAGGAGCTAACTTTCAGGGTTTAAACTTGATGATGGGCTATTGTGAGATTGGCAAGATTCTTGCAGATTCAACTTCAATACACCATGATAAAGTAATTCAGCATGATGATCTCAATTGATTCATGTCATGTTCATCGCACCTTCTTTGCACAAGTGATCCAACTAAATTATCATGCCTACAAGGTATTATCAGTCTGGGTATTTATTCAGGGCAAATGGTAGAATTTTTTTTCCGGCTGCATTTGTTAGAGGCAGAAATACCGAGAAACATTAGGACTTCATATGACAAGGGCCACATGAACGCAGGCACCCGCTAACACAAATGATGACATAGACTCGACCACTTGGGCCGACCTTAGGCGTGCACCTACATCCCTCCCGAGTGCAATGGAGGTCACCAACCTAGGCCATGGTCCTACCACGATGGGATATTTTAGTGCCATCTGCTCCTACCACGACTCTTATTTCTGTCTATTAAAATTTACGTTATCAGCAGGCCGTCCCTGTAATTTTAAAGGTTCTGTGCTAAATTTAAAATTAGAGTGCTAAATTTAAAATTATACTACTAGTATGACTCCTATTTTTAAAATTTAATTTTTCACATTCGCTCATTCGATGATTTTTTTTTAATTTCTAAAATGATTAAAATTTTAGTAGAACGCAAAATGTTAAACTATATTCTTAATATTTCTTAAAGAGAAAATAATTTTTTCGAGACAAGGGAATATTATTTTTTGATATTAAAGTTTTATAACCAGCATAAAAGGGTAATTTATGTGTTTCAAAATAAATATTGTAATTTGAATTACAAAAATATTTTGAAAAGTAGTTCGCTTAACAAGTGTGTGTGAAAAAAATGAACTAGTGGTGGATTAAAAAATATTTATGATTTAAATATTTTCTTTTTATTCTAAAGAAAAACAAATAATTTCTTTGAAATATTTCAAAAATGATTATACATTTATTTTAGAATGAAGGAAGTATAATTTTTCGAATCAATTTATCAATATTTCTTTTCTTTTTCTATATAATGCATTCAATTAAACGAAATTAAAATATATAATTAAAATATTTTTTTAAAATGGGGTCCCAAAATTTTGAAAGCCCCGTGCGATCGACCGTGCTGCAGGGATGGGCGATGGCAAAGGTGTCACTTAACCCCTCGCATATTAGCATAGACGACTGCTCCTGTTACGAGCTTATGGATAGGCCCAAAGCTCTTAAAAAAAAATCATCGAATCCTACACTTTATAGCCCTGAGCCCCATGCCTCTTAAAATTATATGGAGTGCTGTGCCTAGAGACTCCTTATAAAAATTGCCGTCCGTCGTCTCTTACCGCTTTGATCAAGCGGGAGAGGCAAAATTTGTTTTAGCGGGAAAGCCCCATTTTGACTTTTGCCGCTTCAAAAAATTAAGAAGTGAAATAGGTAAAATCAAAGCCAAAACCGCACACCTTCCCCGCGCCGTATACCAAAACCCACAAAATCCTCCCAAAATCTCACAAAACCCTTCTACAATCGGGGGAAACGCAACCTTGAAGTTCTGTGTGGGGGTTCTGTACAGATACCCACGCAAGCGGGAAGTAATCCACTCCACTCTTAGGTTGAGGAAGGCGAGAGAGAGGGACGCACCTATTGTTATTCGGATCACAATCAAGGTAATTCGGGTCTCTTTCTCTCAATCCCTCTTCCTCTCTCACGCACTCTCTCCATCGCTCTCTCTACACTATGAGTTGTTGGTATTTTTCAATTTTCGTTGTTGAAAAATCTCGATATTATATTTGGTTTTGCTAATTTGCAGTTGTTCTTGTTCGATTTGAAGATAAGGAGAAATTCGAGGTCATTGTGCAGTTAGGGATTCAAGTAATTTCTCTCTCTCTCTACCCATCCTCAATCCTTAGTACTTCTTCAAACATGATGTACGTGCCTGTATGTGTGCGTATGTATCTTTACTGCTTCTGATGTCAGGGATGATTGGATTAATGCAGTTTTTCATTGCCTCTGCTTGAATCTTCTTCTTCTCAGTCCTCACCATCTTAATTTGAATCGACAGAACAGTTTGGATGTTAGTAGAAATAAACCCATGAGCATTTACGCATGATCAAAAATTGAAATTTTATAATAACATGAAGCATATATAGTAGTCAGCATATTGATTCTCCTTCCATCTCTTTTTTTTTTTTCCTCTGTTTTTTTCTCTTTTATGAACTTTTATTGCATATGGTATATTTCAATTTTTGTTGTTGTAAATTCTCAATATTGTATTTGGTTTTGCTAATTTGCAGTTGTTGCGGTTCGATTCAAAGATAAGAAGAAATTCTAGGTCATTCTGCAGTTAGGTATTTTGATTAATTTATCTCTCTCTACTCATAATTGTAGTTACAATTCTAGGATATGAATATAATTGCCTGAATTGCCTGTTATTTCTTATCCTTGCGGGGTTTAAGTGTATAACATTCAACTCTAGCCTCAATTAAGTTCTTAAAGATAAAAATAAAACGCCAATTGGTTATTCCTGCGATTTCTTTCAACTTAAGGTACATTGACATCTTCTTTGAATGCCCTCATTTTTCTTGATATGCTGAAACTGAAAATGGTGAGATTGGGAGTTTCTACCATCAATTGAAGATAAACAATAATATCAGTATCAAAGGAAACATCTCAATAAATGTTAGTACTGACCTTAAGATCTAGTAGGGATTAGGCCAAAAAGAAAAAAAAATCTGTTGACTTGCATACGACCAATGTGTGTTGATTTGAACTTTCATAATCAATGCTAAAGTTTGTTGACTCAAAATCTTCTTTTTTGTTTTTCTGGTACAGTTAATGATCAGATCATGTATCAATGTGCATATCATACACATACTCACCCTCCCTCCCTCTCTCCTCTTTTTCACTTTCGTTTGATGCTTTCCTGTTCTGCTAGGTAGGACGAATTTGAGTGGGAATTAAGTTACTTAAGATATATCTGATGTAGCACTAGCGTTTTTGAAGAGATCTTGGTCCTTGAGAAAGCAGAATCCTAAATTTCCTGCAGCGGAATAATTTCTGCATAACAACCCTCACGTTTTATTTTGAAGTTAGAACTGATAGTGACAAGTAAAATATACTTGATGCATATTTGTTGACTGCTGTGTGTTGGCTGCTGCTGCAGTGTGCTGCTGAATTCACTATGAATTTACTATATTTGATCCTTTTAAAAATACTTTGTCCTGAATTAATTATATATGTACAGGAGTAATGGCTGACTGCAGTTGGATGTATCGAAAACCGGGGGAAAAAACCAAATCCATTGAAGAATTTTTGAAAGGGGTAGAGGAGTTTCTTGATTTTGCATTTGCGCACCCAGCATGTGAAGATCATGGCAGGATTCGTTGTCCATCTAGTAAATGTGATTTCTTTAACTATAAAACTAGGGAAGAAGTCCAAAATTGTTTGCTCAAGTATGGGTTTTGAAGCGATTACATGACTTGGACTAGACACAGAGAGTCGCCTATCCAAAAAGAGACTTGTAGTAGCGTGGATATGGAAAATATATGTTGGGAAAGGGAAATGCTCATGGAGGCTATAGGTCAAGAGTTTGACACAAGTGATAGCCATACCCCTAATAGTGATTCGAATAAGTTTTATGAGAAGTTGCAAGCTGCCAATGAGCCAGTATGGGAGGGCTGCAAAAACCATACCAAACTATCCGCTACAACCAGATTGTTATACTTGAAATCTGAGCATAATATGACCAACAAATGTATTGATGATATGTTGACATTTATAAAGGAGTTGTTGCCGGAGAGTGAGAAGATGCATGATTCAAACTATTGTATTAAGGCCCTCATGAAAAACCTAGGCCTTTCTTACGATTCACCTCTAGCAAAGGAGTTTTGTGTAAGTCCATCTAATTAATACTGGAATGTTGCTGTACATTTGCTCTCTTATGCTGTCTCCCCTCAGCTCATTATTAAATTTAAGAGTTTATTGGAGAATATGTCCCCTTCTTTCTCTCTCACTCTCTCTTCCTTGATTTGTCATCTCTGTTTTGATTCTCCTACCATTTCCTAGTCTTCTTCTAACAAGCTTCCGATCGACCATTGAAATGGGTTTAAGAGTTTTCAATGTGATGTTCTTGTTTAGCTGGCTTGCTGGGCATCAAAAAGGCCCATTCTGTTGTTATTAAGAATTCGCCTGTTTTAAATTGATTCCGGTTAAGTTGTGGTGTTCGGTTCTCTGCCAAGTCATAAGTTTACTTAATTTCAAGTCTAT
>JAOWAN010070466.1:0-11386 GCA_028566635.1 Lobelia cardinalis
TCTCTCTCTCTCTCTCTCTCATTTTTGTCTTCTCTTATATATATATATATATATATATATATATATATATATATGTATGCTTTATCGTAACCCATATTTGAGCTAATAATGGTGATGACTTCAAACTTGGACAGAAAGGATAGCAGATGGTAGCAACGGAGACGTGGCCACTAATTCTTACTTTCGTTACAAGGTACTTAATTTGTTACTTATCAATTAAAAAGAACTTAATGCTTAGATTTTGATTAAAATTACTTACATATATACTTCATCCCGGTAATTATTCGTTAATTCGATCATCGGCAGGAGGATGTGCATCTCGGTAAGCATGTGGGTTTAAATTCCTACAGATTTTCGATCTCGTGGTCCAGAATCTTACCTCGTAAGCTTATTTCCATTTATGTGTTTTGTATGGGGGATCATCATTGAACACGAGCAAGTGAAATTCTTAGATATTCATCAACTAAAACTGCACTGTTTTTGGTTGATTTTTAGATGGAAGATTATTCGGTGGAGGTGTGAATCAAAAGGGAATTGAATACTACAATAAGTTAATAGACGAGTTGCTCCTAAATGGCATTGAGCCTTATGTGACTCTTTTTCATTGGGATGTTCCACTTACTCTTGAGAAACATTACGGCGGGTTTTTGAGCCGTAGGATTGTGCAAGTGTCTCTCGATCCGCTGGAGCGTTTAAATGATCTTTTTTCCTTTTTGGTACTTATAAACTCTTATTTTTTTTTTTCTTATAAACTCTTTTGTCTGTTTTAAATAGGAATGATTTCAAATATTATGTGGACGTTTGCTTTAAACATTTTGGTGATCGAGTAAAGAATTGGGTCACGGTGAACGAGCCATGGTCCTTTTGCCGACAAGGTTATGCAACAGGCGAATTTGCACCGGGTCGTTGTTCTAACCATACGACATGCCTTGGTGGAGATTCTGGCATGGAGCCGTATTTGGTGGCACATCACCTACTTCTGGCCCATGCAGCTGCTGTTCAAATATATAAGCAAAAATACCAGGTTCAAAACTTTTAACTTATACTTTCGCAAGAATTATTTTGGATGTGTTCTTATGGTTAGTTTTTTGATTTGGTTTTTGAGTTTTGTAACGATAAAAGTAAAAAGTAAGAGAGAGATAGATAGAAAATTTGTGGGACCAATGAGAGAGAAAAATTAAAAATCAAAAAATCTGGATGAAAACTTAGGCGAAGAACACAACCTTAGAGTGCTTCGTGCAGTTCAACTGATGCACAAGTACTGAATGTTACAATTCCCCTAATTAACACACATGTTTAAAATCGTGCAGGTGCATCAAAATGGTAAGATTGCGATTTCGCTGGTTTCATATTGGTTTTTACCCTACTCCAATTCAAGTGCCGACCAACTTGCTCAAAAGCGCGCCTTTGATTTCATGCTAGGATGGTATCTAGTCATTTTTCAGTTTGTTTCTACTTCTATAAGCTGAATTCTCATATTATATACATATATAGATTCTGATCTGTCTCGTGCAAATTTAAACAGGTTCATGGATCCTATAGTCTACGGTACTTATCCAGAGAGTATGCGAGAACTTGTGGGAAGCCGACTTCCAAAGTTCACACCAAGTGAATCGAGGATGTTGAAGGGGTCTTATGATTTTATCGGAATGAATTACTATACGGCTACCTATGTCAGTGACGGCCCTCGTGACACCAGTGATGGACCCTTTAACTATATGACAGATTTCCAAGCTACTTTCACAAGTAAAGCTCAAAATCAATCAACTCTTTGCTTTGTAGATATATATATATATATATATATATATTACTCTGATCGATCATAATCGTTAAGTAATCAATCATTTAAAAGTTTAAGTCATTAGAGAGATCCATATTAATATGTATATCATGCTTTAACACTCTATCTTACATGCAACGTGGATAGGAGCAAACTATGCCATTATATGTGCACTTTGTAATAGAGGACTTACATATTCATATAATATTTTTTATAGGATAAATACAAGCAAACTTAACCTATCTGAGAGAGACACATTAATATTAATATTTTATAGCTTTAAAAATAAACTTATAACATGACGATGACATTATATTTGCTTTTTGGATAATCAGGTATTCGCGATGGAAAACCAATTGGAAAGCTAGCTGGTATTTATTGGTTGTACATTTACCCGAAAGGAATCCGAGGACTTATGAACTATGTCAAGAACAACTTATAATAATCCACCAATTTTCATCACGGAGAATGGTAACTATCAATATTTGCACTATCCACTCCCCATTGAATTCTTAACCTACTTTTAAATTAAGATTTATTTTTAAAATCTTTTTGGAATTGACTCCTTTTGGGGATGGCTTAGGGGTTGGAGAAGCAAATGATCCCACTGCAACATTGGAGGAGATACTCAATGACGATACGAGGATAGACTATCACCATGACCATCTATGTTGTCTTCTTGATGCAATCAAGTAAGTTCTCTCTCTCTCTCTCTCTCTCTCTCTCTCTCTCTCTCTCTCTCTCTCTCTCTCTCATTAAGTTCTCTCTCTCTCTCTCTCTCTCTCTCTCTCTCTCTAACACATTTTATGTATCTTCAATCGTTTGCAGCGAAGGTAGCAACATTAGGGGATATTTTATATGGTCGTTGTTGGACAATTATGAATGGTCTTCAGGATATTCTGTTCGCTTTGGCCTTCACTATGTGGATTACAAGAATAATCAATTGAGATACCCCAAAAAGTCTGCTGCGTGGTTGAACAGCATACTTAACGAAAAACCATCAATCTTAGGCAATACTATCGCAACCGTTGGGGAAAGCATTTCTTCAAGGTCTTCTATATGACATGGCTTGAATGTTCAGTGTAGATTATGAAATCTAGCTAGTAGCTCATAACGTTAGTAGGAATAAGAAGCTGACGGAAGGCTTTGAACAAAGTCTAGGAAGGCTTTCAAAGTCTGGTGGTCAGAGAGCTTCTACTACTAAACAGAAGACTTGGAGTCTATTGGTGTTAAGAAGGCTTCTACTAGTGAACGGAAGTCTTGGAGTCTACTCGTGGTCAGAAGGCTTCTACTGGTGAACGGAAACTTCTGAGTCTACTGGAAGATGGACTACTTCTACTTGTAATATATGGATATCTTTGTAGGAAGGTAGTTATTTTTCTGGTATTCTTTCCTTATTATAAATAGATCGAGGAATTCGACTCCGTAACAAGATAAGAAATTACTCTTTCAAAATATTGATACTTTGTATATCAATATTTGTATGGTTTCTTTCAATCAGATAAATCATTAAATCATTTCTTGTCAGATTTTATGAAATTTAACACGCTATCAATGAAAATCGATCATATCTTGTGATTTGCTTGGATTACAATTTAGATTTCTCCATCGGCGATTTGGGGTTTTCTTGATTTGAAAATTTGGGGATTTCTCGTTCGCCTAGGTAACAGTAATTCTTTTCGATTCTTAAAATTTACTTCATTATATTACTTCCGCTAGTGTTCTTGATTACTTGTTCACGAAATATTCCTGGTCATTTCGTTACTTTGTCTTTGGTATCAAACCCTATTTCTTTGCCATGGTCGATAAAATTGATTAACACGATTTTGAAAATAATGTCGTTCAATTGCAAATCTCTCATCCACTATATATTAATCCTAATGATCATCTTGGGATGCTGACCAATGTCCCTTTATGCGACACGAATTTTGGCCAATGCAAGAAAACCCCAACGAACAAGGCACGTAATAATCTAGATCAGGGAGATTGGGAGGAGCCGCCTTGGAGCCCTAGAGAGAAGAACGCAGGTGTGAGAACCCCCTTCGTTCTCGCGCCCTCATCGTGGATTAAAGATTTTTCCGGCTTAATTGCGTTTTCGAGATGATGGTCATTGGGCGTACTAATGAGAGAACTGATTTATGTGTGTTGTGCTTCTCTTTAGTGACCACTTATTTATTGAGAAAATGAGAGTCACCACATCTGTTTTTGTTTTAGGTTTCGGAAGCACGGACCTTTGAGTTTTGAAGAGATTCTTAGATCCGGGGGCTAAGTTACGAATTGGGAAGAAACAAATCACCCAATTTGCCCTAATAAAAAGTCTCTAAATGATATTCTAGCATGCAATAGTCTCGATCTTAGGGTTGGTCGGGAACCTAAGGGGTGGCTCAGTGGTAGAGCTGAGCTTTACAATATGTAACGTCTCAGGTTCGATCCCTTTCCATGCCCCCTTGGGGCCAAAAAAAGGAAAAAAAAAAGAAAAAAAAGGGTTGGTCAAGGTTGGTCAAAGCTTCATGTATGTGCCATGATGGTCAAAATGATGGGTGGTTAACTCAACTCCTAGGCCGAGTCAAAGCTGTTGGTCCCATTTAGCTCAATATAGGCTAGGGGGTGAATAGCCTATTAAAACTTTCTTGCTTAAAATAGATTATTAATTAAAACTCTCCCTCGAGTTAATGAAGGGGTTTTAATGTAGCGGAATACTTCTGAGTTTTACTTAGAAAGAGTGTTCTGTTTTGAAGAAACTTAATTAGCTTGTGTACTGAAACGGAATACTTGATAAATCGGAAGTCTTCTGATCCTTAAAGGATTCGAGATAGCCAAAGATAAATGTAAATCACAAACAATAAGTAAATGACAGATTGTAAATCACACAAGGTGCGTTTGGACGATTGTTTTTTTTTTTTTTTTTGTCAATTTTGGAAAATGTTGGTTTATGAAAGTCATTGGTTTTTACACTGTTCATCTTTAATTTTTTGTTCCTGAAATACCCTTACTAAATTGGCAATATTCCCAAATTACCCGACTTAGGCCCGAGAAAGTAGCCTGCCCTACTCACCTACCCCTCTTCTTCAGCGACGGGCTGCTGAATCCTTCACCCCCAAACAGGACTTCCCCAATACGATCAGAACTTGAGCAAGAACCTGTATTCCAAAGGCACGACGGAGTGGCCATTTCCCATGACACTCGATAGGTCTGTCACCAAATTTCTCTCTTTCTTCCTCGAACAAGCATACAATGGTATTGGTAGCTACTCAAGCAGTCCCATTGCTTCCACTGCACATAAAGCAACGATCTTGCAAATACCATCGATCATCATTGGGTTTACTATTAGAAGAAATATTACAGTGTTGGAAACAATTTTCCCCCACACATCTACTCTTCTTATATTGATCAACACAAGATCTGATAAACCAGAAAGTCAACACCATAAAAGAGCATAATTGACAATTTAGAGAGGGAAAGAGAAACACAGAGAGAGAGAGAGAGAGAGAGAGAGAGAGAGAGAGAGAGAGAGAGAGAGAGAGAGAGAGAGAGAGAGAGAGAAACAGGAGGGTTAGGAGAGAGGAATTTAAAGTCTCTGCAAAAGAGCCCTAATTGAAAACCCTTCCCTTAGAAACCCCCTTCTTGCAAACCAGCAACTTCCTCGAGCTCGCCAGGGACTTCCTAAAAAACAAAAGAACTCACCTTATCATCCTGCAAACATTACGCCGCGATCAAACACCTCACCTACGACGCCGCCTTCGCCCCATACGAACCGTACTGAAAGTTCATCAAGAAGATGTCCACCTTCGAGCTCCTCGGGGCGCGCAACCTCTCGCATTTCCTCTCCATCCGGACGCGTGAAATCCACGGACTCGTCCACCTCCAATGAAGAAGTCCGCCAGAAGGGAGCCAGTGAACGTTGCTGGAGAAGATTATTTCGGAGAGGGAAGGAAAGAGGAGAAGGAAAACGTTGGAAGGGGAAGGGAACAGAGTGGTTGCGGAAGCGCCTCCTGGGCCAGAGGTTTGGGCAGCGCCTCCTCTGTTGGGCATCAAATGCCTCCTGGGCCAGATGTTGGGACAGATGGGATGTTAGTTATTTAATGGGATGATGTGAGAGAAAGAAATATAAAAAATATGGTATTTTGAATTTTATATATATAGGTTTTAAGATGTAGGGGTAGTAATAAAATATATAGTAGATGTGTAAGAAAAATGAGAGACAAATTAAATTAAAACTTAGGTAGAGAACACGATTTAAAAAACCATGGTGTCCAAAATTACGAAAACTAGGTGAGAGAACACACCCACAATGATTTATAGAGGTTTACCAATGAATTGGCTAATCCTCTACCAAGCTGGTCAGACTTGGATTTGTGAGAAAGATTCACTATATCTCTTATACTATTACAAGTGTCAGTCAACAATAACCTTGGATTGAAGACCTTTACAAGAAACAAAAGATAAAACGGAACACTCCTAAAAAGGTTTCAAGTCAAGCATATGATTTGTGTTTTTGTGAGCGTGTACAGCTAAGTGTATACACTCACGTGTGTGCTTACAATTTTACCAAATGGCCTCCTTGGATCTTAGTGAGGGAGGCCGTTCTTAGTGTTTAGTGATTACAACAAAATACTATGACACTTTAGGCTTAGTAACAGTAAGGATTAGATCTAAAAGTTTCTATCTCTCAGGAGTGAAGCAATTGTAGAAGTATGATTACTTAAGAATTAGTTCTCTCAAAGGCAGGGTAGCAGCAGTCTTCAGAACATCAACCAACCGTTCAAGCTATGAAATCCTATTCTATTTATAGGCAACTTCTGTAGTCGGAGGACTTCAAGGAATCTGTCATATGACACGTGTTGAAGGATGACTCGAGTTGTTGAGAATCCCGTACTATATTTTATCTTTTTGTTCTGTCAAACGTTGTAGCTAAATCTTGTCTGCCATAATGATTATACTGGTTATACAAATGATGACAAGTGTCCTTATCGCCGTTGCTCCTTCTAGAAGATATTTGAATTTAAATCTTGGAGAAAACGCAAGGAGAATTCTTCTACGCATTTGCAGAATTAAGAACGAAACACTCTATCTGCAACCTTCAAGGTGGAAGTCTTCTGTTGAGAACGGATCACTTCATAAGACTAGGCTTTCGACAGATGACTTGAACTTGCAAAATTACTGCTTTGCTCTTAAAATAAAAAAAGGGCGGATATCTTCCTGTTATAAAGCCATGGAAAAATTATTTTGTAAGTATGAAGTTGTTAAAAGTCTATTAATATTGAATGACTCGAATACGCGATAAATAAACATTTTATTAAAAATATTTTGAGGCAATTAATCAAATCTAAAAAGAGAATTAAATCCTAACAAAAGCATGCATTCATATAGGCATCACAAGGAATGTTTAGCAAGAAGTAGCATATGGATCATAGCAAGGAGCAAAATGGTCATTTGAATATAAGAAGGATGAGGGCATAAAAGTCCAAAGGTCATGGATAGCAAAAGGGGGTAAGGTAGTAATCTCTATATGTCATCCCCTAAATGTGAGGGAGGTATTGCCAATCCTTTAGAAATGTAATAGTTTGACAATCAATCATAAAAGGAGAATAATAAATGGATTTAGGATGATCCTAATCTCTAGATAGGATATGGTAATTCTATGACTCTCTCATTTACTCTCCCAAAAGAAGAGGATCCTTCATGAAGATCTCAAGAGGCACATACCTATTCCACACTTCTAGATCCTTTTAATTAGGAAACATCATTGAACATGTAGAGATCTAGATCTATTAAGAAATCATATATAGAGAGAAGAGGACAAGAACTTTAGAGTCTTAAGAAGTCATACTCCCACACTTATTCAAGGCAGGAGAACAAGATAGATCTACATTTTAATCATCAATTACAAAGAAGAAAATGAATATTGCATTTCATGAGAAATGATTACATATTCATAATAGAGTCTCAAAAGTGACATCAAGACCCATCACATTCAAGAAACAAGCAATAGATCTCAAGAATAACTTTACAATATGATTTTACATTTATAAAAGAAAATCACAAGAAAATTGTAGATCTACACATTTGCAATTAGATCTATCTCTACATTGAAAGAAAGGAAGACATGATCAGCTAGATCTAAAGGGGTTACCTACTCCCAAGAGATTTCTTTGAGGAGGAGGTGAAGTAGATGAAGGTTTGAATCTCAAAATCCCATGATCTTAATTTCCTTGAGCTCCAATCTTATGCCAAAGAGAGGGATTAATGGGGCTTCGATGAGTGATTTATGTGAGGGGGGTGTAAAGAGGTTCTCTCTTCTATGATAAGAGATGTTGGATCTTCAATGGAGAATGAAAAAATAGATGATCAAGGACTAATTTCTCTCAATTTCTCTCTAATGGCTTCTTGCTTGATTAAGGAGGCACTCACATTCACTAAGAGGGGAAGGATAAGAGAGAGTGGAACCTCTTTATGAGGGAGAATGAGTGTGTATATATAGGAGGAGGGTAGAAACCCTAGGGAGTAATTTTCAGATGTCCTAGAAAGACCAAAGTGCACTTAGGAGGGTCCCCTAGAATGACCTAATTGCCCTTGCAAAGAAGGGCTGCACAAAGTGAGGCAGTGCCTCTGAACCGTTGCGGTTCATGCTGAACCGTTGCAGTTCAGAGTGCCTGTTCCACTCCCTTTGCGATTTTGCTCCTTTTCGGCTGGATTTTGTGGTCCCCCCCTCGGCTTTTTTGAGGTTTAAGAAGCATTGGTCCCCCCTAAACATGCTTTGTTGAGGGTTTGTCCCCTTGGACCACCTTTCTTTGCTTAGCCTCCAAGTTTATGTCCTCTCTAAGCCTACAAAAAAGATGTTACATTTCATTAGTTAAAATGCAACATTTCATGATCATGCCTAAATGCAATATGTGCGAATTGAGACATGGTGCAATGCATTTTGTGACATAGTCTTGTGTTTGCTTATTAATTCATAGTTGATTATGTGAAATTCAATCATGAATTAAGGGTCCAAAAATGGGGTGTCTATAGTAGGTTTCATCTCTGTCTTCTTTTTACCTCTTTGGTTTTCCCCATGTATATGATTAATCTTTGGTTTTATTTCATTGTTAGGATGGAATAATTCCTTCTCTCCTAGAGAGTAGATGGAACTCACGTTAGAGATTTTGATTTGATGTGTTATTGATATTACAAGTTAATTTTCATTGATTTATTTGTGTTTCTCTTGAATTCCCAATGCTTTCGGTGAATTAGCTACTCATTGAATTGATCAATATAACAGAGATCTGCACTCTTACCCGAGGGAATCTCAGTTAGACCTAGAGAATACAGTTTTAGGGATTAGTAGATCAACAGATCATAGAACCTAAGATAGTCATAAGAATAATACATGCTTAATGAACCTATTAGTACTAGTCAAGGCTTCGACCGAAGCTGATTAGTAATTATAGGTAAGCACTTGACCGAGGGGAGTAGTCTAGTTCATATTCTTGGCTAGTAAATTCGAAAAGCACTCTCGTGATATTGTAATTCATCAGCATAATTGATAACTGGGTAAAATCGGATCTCTAGGAATCTTTAATTATATTCTTACGTCTCAAGTGATCTTAGTTGTTTTAATTAATCGTTAGTTAATTTTCTCAATTTCATTAGTTTAGATAAAATCAATATTAGTAGAATTACAATATTTCGTTGGTGTTACGAATGCTCTCTGTGGGTTCGACACTCTACTTTCTCTAAATTACAAAATGCGACCCTGTCCACCTGCAGTAGAAACCAAATAGTGGTCAAGTTTATGGCACCATTTCCGGGGAGCACGATTAATTGCTAGTGACATTGTTACCAATTGATATTGTTTTTAGTTTTAGACATCTTGTTCTTTACTTAATTTTATTTTCGTTTTATTTCGTTTTACCATGGTCCTTTGACGATCTTGATCTTTGGTGAGACACTCTCATGGCAAATAATAGGAATCAACAAATTATTTCGAGATTATTTTGCACCAACAGTTAGTGAAAACTATTGTGGGATTAGACCTCAAGCAGTAGTAGCTGATGCTTTCGAACTCAAACCGACTTTGATAGCAATGGGACAACAGAAACTAGTTTGGGGGAGGATCTCTTGAGGATCCTAACATGCATTTGGTTACTTTGTTAGAAATGTGTGATACAATCAAGATGAATGGAGTCAATGATGATTCCCTTCGCCTTAGATTTTTTTCGTTCTCTTTGAAAGGAAAAGCCAAAGCATGGCTCCAAACTATTCCACATGAAATCATTACTAAGTGGGAAGATCGATGTAGCAAACAAGTTCTTATTAAAATTCTTTTCACCATCAAGGTCAGTCGAATTGAGTAGAGTAATGGCTTTATTCAATCAACAGAATGGTGAATCTCTTCACGAAGCATTAGATAGATTTAAAGAACCATTGAGACAATGTCCACAGCATGGACATTCAATTCATGCTCGAATTGAATTATTTTATAGTGGAATGAAATTTCTACTAGAACTGTGGTAGATACAGCAGCAGAAGGTGCGTTATTGTCTAAAATGCCAGAATCAGGATTTAAACTGCTGGAGGAAATATCAAAAAATTATTCTAGATGGACAACCCAAGGGTGTGCTGGACCGAAACAAGCTAGGAGTGTAGTGGACGCATAATCATTGATAGAAATAAAAGCACAACTAGCATCTGTTTTAAATCAATTTACCAGGATTTCACTACAGGTACAACCATCGATGCCACAATAGTTCATGTATATGTAGCAAGGAATGGAGCATGGAAGATATTACTTAAACCCAGGATATGCAATGGAGAATAATATGGGGCAAGCTCAGATTATGAATATCAAATTTAACAAGCACGTACGTATTCAAGCACATCCGCATTATCAGTCAGTTACTCGTAATCATGAGAAAATTGTAAACATTTCACCAACTGTTTACCCAATTGAAAGTTGGTTGAATTTTCAGAACATAATGATCTAGTTAATGCTTGACATCAAGGTGAGAATTGAGAAAAATGACGAGAAAGTCGACGGCTGAGCAACAGCATGCAAAATCTTGAAGTTCAAATGAGGCAATTTAACATTACATTGAGTTCCTTGCAAAGGAATGGGATTCCTAGAAGCACTGACACGGAATCGAAGGAGCATATTGGAGAATTACAGGCGAGATTGAAGAATGTTGAGGCACAAGTAAACAAACTATATAACCTAGTGGGTACTTGGTGCACAATGGGATTTCCAAGCAAGTTTGAAGTGAATCCCAAGGAACAGTGCAATGCAATTTGCACAAGGAGTGTGAAAGAAATATAGCGTAGGAACTGTCCAGTAAACAAGCCACTTGTGAAGTTTATGAATCTGGGATTGGATATTGAAGTTTATGAACTGTCCAGAGTGGAAGGAAAACCAAGGATCATCAGCCAAGTCAACAGAAAGAGAAGGAATTGGAGCTAAATAAGGAAGATGATCACTCTGATAGTCAACCTTGTGAAGTTTATGAATCTGGAATAACTTTTGCAGATAATCCTCCTAATCGTCCTCCACCTCTTCTGTTCCCTCAGTGATTTTGAAAGAAGAAAGTGGATTTTCAATTTGTCAAGTTCCTAGAAACCTTCAAGAAG
>JAOWAN010070486.1:0-11385 GCA_028566635.1 Lobelia cardinalis
TCACTTAGCCAATTATCTCAACTAAATGAAAACATACCAACATGAATATATTTTGCCAAACATAATGTCAATTAAAAATGCAATAAAATGCAAATGCACTAATAATGGAGATATATAATCCTATTTATCGATTTGGGTCGTCACATTATGCATTTTAGTCATTTATGACTTTGAAAAGGATACGGGATCCACTTGTTGACTTTCTATTCGGACTCGTTTTTGTAGGGCGTCAAGGGGCTTCGGAGTTGTTGTGGAACAATCACCTTACGAGAGATTTGGTCTCTCCTCCCTTCTAAGGGCAAGGCTATGATAGTGTGTTCGCGCCTTGGGCGCTTCTTTGAGGAGGCGAGGACGTAGAAGTTCACTCGCCATCATGACATCATGCTAGGTCTTCGGGAGCGATGGTGGGATTCTACCCACACGTTCCATTTTCATTGGGGTGAGATGACCATGACCCTGAAGAATTTTGATTTTATCACGGGCTTGCTGAGCGAGGATGAGCCGCTGACCGTCAACCCGTTCTATTTTTGAAAGAAGACCAAGATCAAATCCTTCTTGGGGATGAACTTTAAGCCGACTTCTGATTACATCTGCCTTGATAGGCTCAACAATTATTTTCTTGCAAAGAGTGTTCCACCTCTGGGCTCTTGGCTCGACTCTCTTGTGCAATGCGAGTACCATAGCTCGTTTCAGTTGGCCCCCGTTTGTGGTTGACCTTGAGAACTTGGACCGGTACGACTGAGGTGGTGCCGACTTGGCGAATTGCTATTGGGGGATGGATCACGTGTGCCGTGATGCTACTTCTAGCTTGACCAGCTTCCTCCATGCTTGGGAGGTACTTGTCTTCTTGACTTTTTTCTTACATGGTGCCGTTAGTGGATTTTTCTCTTTGTACATGTCTTGACATGAGGTTCCCTTTGTAGGTGTGGGTTTACATGCTTTTGTCTCTTAACCACAAGCCTATTCGAGAGCAACATTGGATTGTGCCGGTGATATCCATGTGGGTAGATGATCAATGGTTACACAAGGGCGGTTTGCACCATTGGTCTCTCAACGATCTTCGCGCAGCTTATTGACGAGCAGGTGAAGGAGCCTATATTATATCCTTGGGATGGCGTCGAGGGTGCTTTTCACGATACCTTGGTGAGGACGCAGTCTCGTGTATGCCTTAGGGCTCCGATAGCCGATTGCCTCTACAGTGGGGAGCGAGTGTCTTGCGAATGGGGGTCTGACTTCGTGATGCTGCTTGTGCCCCTTGATCCTCATGAAAACATGTTGAAGGAGGATGTATATAGGTATACTCAGCTCGTTCCGGGGATAAACTTTGTCAACCATGCCGCTAGCTATGAGAAATTCTCGGAGGAACGACTACATTGCCCACTGAGCTGGTGAGTGAAAACTTGTACGAGCCGCACTTTAAGGAGACGATGTCCTTCGTTGATCGGGACGGGAACAAGGAGATTGAGGAGCTCGGTGAGCTGGAGATCTCGGAGAAGTACGTGATCCCGGATCATTTTAGATCGGTGCGAGCTTGATGCTTCTTGCCTTTATTTTCATGTATTGTTTTATTTTTATTGAATGCCCTTGACGCTCCCTTGTTCGCAGGTGTCCGTTGCAGCGTTCAACAAGATCCACCGCACTCTTCTAAGCGTGAAGGCGAAGTACCGAGCTTACAAGTACAAAGTGGCCAATTGCAAGTTCTCAAACACCTCCCAAGTGATCGGAAGCACTACAAGCGGTGCGCCTTCGAAGCAGACTCGTCAGGGTACTTGAGCTTTTGTAATAGCGCTAGGAAAACAATTTTAACATGTAATATGTATGTTTATGCTCATGCAAAATGTTATACATGTGACTTATTGTAATAGTTTATGAATGATTATGCATTTGAGCAATTTATTTAAAATGTGCAATTTTTCTCCCTTTACTTAGTCAATGTCTAGCTAGGGATTTTTCATGGGAAATTGGATGATTGCCTTGTGACTTGTAAACGTGTAATATGGTATGGGAGAAATGGGAAGTTGTGTACTTATGTTGAAGGGGTAAAAATGGACAGATTGGGGGCAAATTTGGGTCCAAATCAAGTAGTGGGGACCCAAAAATGTAGTTTTGGCAAACACTGGAATAAATACCGTAAAAGAGAGTAGGCACTCTAGACCGTTGCGGTCCAGGGTAAACCGCTTCGGTCCAGAGGCACTGCCTCTCTCCTTTCGCCAAATTTGGTGTTTTGTCCATTGGTCAAGCTCTTGCCAATCCCTTATAGGTTCATATTCCCAGGGAATTAGTGAGTATCCAGGACCCTTGAACCACCTCATTGATGATAGGAAGATTTCAATCATCCTCCCTTGAAAGTTTCTTCATAAAAGGGGTCTTTGGCATTTATCCCAAACAGACCTCTTACACTCTTCAAGCTCTATTTCAGAATTCTCTCTTCATCTTAAGCCATTTCTAGCTCAAGGAACTGCCTCTCTACCCAAATCCCTTTTGAAGACTATATGAGCTCTCTCTCTCTCTCTCTCTCTCTCTCTCTCTCTCTTTGGGTTAGGAGTGTGACGAAAGGTGAGAAGAGTCACTTCCATGCCTCTTACGACTTCAAGCGTATGTTCGGATGGCATTCTCTAACCATCGGTTGGGGGATGTTGAACGCGGCCTCAAGGTTTTGGTGCAAGAAACTTCATCTATTCAACTTCCACTACAGTGAGATGTGCCTAACTCATGAGGAGTTTTGCGCCATGGTGGGCATGCATGAAGGTGGTAGGATAGCTTACCTCAACTTCTTGCGGTCTCCTATCATCACACTCCACTAAGTCCTTGACCTCGACTTTGGTCTTATCAAGAAGTTTGTTCATGGTGAGTTCTTGGACATCACTCTCTTTCCGGCTATGTTTGTCGAGGCACGTTTACATGATGCTCCCTACTTTGAGAAGCGCTAGTTTGCCTTAGTCCTTCGTCTCTTTGCCATGTATTTCTTTTTTGGTAGAGGTGGGTTCATTGACACCCGAATGATCAACATGGTCCTTCAAGTATATGAGAGGAAGGCTAACTTGATCCCCGTCATCCTTAGGGAAACGTTGCATGGGTTTGATCAATTTAGCTCGGACGAGAGGTATGGATTCCAAAGGGGTAACCATGTCCTTCTCCATATGTTGCTCCAAGAACACTTCCATAGCATAAGGCTCTTCGAAGAGGAGCTCTATCTCCCAAGTGATTTTGGTTTGAGTTGTGCTTTCTTCCCAAAGAGTGAGAATGAGTGGCTGAAGTTTTTTGCCGATTTCCAAACCAAAGACATCATTTGGATGCCTCCCCATTGGCACTTGAAGCGGTTCACCATGTACTCCATTTCCAAGTTTTATGTGTTTCTCCCGAGCCTTCGCCATTCAAGCTTCTACTTCGGCGACCGGATCACAAGGAAATTCGGTAGAGATGAAAGGATTCCTCTTCCGGACTACCCTCTCCCAACCACGAATATTGGATGCGGCTCTTGCAAGGAACATCGACGGATATTGGAATTGCCATTTGGAGCAAAGATCTATTTAGGTGGGCAACCCCATTGAATCTGTCTTCTTGGATGAGGCTTACTTGGAATGGTTGATCCCAAGGGTTGAAGCGAAATATGTGGAGAACATAGTTGCATTAGTGCCCTTCTTAAGAGGCTCCATCACCAATGGAGTGGAAGATCGCTTGAGAGAAGCACATGGACTCCCCTACTATCTGAGTAACTATCTTCTCATGGAAAACTCTTACCCCGACCCTCTTGATGCATACTTGTCAAGGGATTTTAGGCGCCGTAGAGGCACTCGATGGTCCGATCATGCTAGCTCAAGCACCAACCGAGACATAGGAGGATGGAGAAGAAGAAGAAATCTTTTGGTTTTAGGAGGTGAAATGTATTCTCTTTTCTAGAATGAAAGAAAGCATATGATTAGAGTGATTTCCTCAAGATTTCCATTAGGAGTTTGATGCTTAGGAGTTTAGTGAGTTTTTATAGTAATAAACCCCTTAGTGTCGATGGGTGAGTCTTGGGTTTGCCCCATTGTCGTGTTTATTTTCCATGTAACCCATTGGGCCCTTGTAGCTTTCTACTACTTGCAATGAAATGACACTACAACTTGGCGGAAATGGACTTCCTTTTATTTTTCTCCTGATATTCCCCTTGCAATCTTATTGAGTAAAGAACAATGAATGATTGTCACAAAAAAGTAGACACTTGAGAAGATGCCTCAAGCATCGGACACATTTCACAAAAACCCTTGAAGAATGTAATGTGATAAGTTTTGATCTAACACTATTGCTATATATCCCTTTATCTACTTAAGTTGACTCTTGTCTTGATTTTTATATTCTTTGGTGCTTTTGAATGTCTTATTTGAGCTATCACCTTTGATTCACTCAATGTCCCCACGAATCGGTGAGAGCATTGCCTAGGGACTTTGGCCTCTGCATCTGTCCATCTCTATGTGTTTTGTTGTTTGGACCGGACCCATAGGGTTCCGTACGTTACTCCTTTGTGTTGAGAGTTTTGGGAGCTCAGGTCTCCATAGTTCGTACCATCTTCGGCTTCCACGACTTGAACCGTTGCTTTAAGGAAGCGAATTTTGATGATTATCCAAGAGGACATTTCATTTCTTTAGCACACCAAATGTTTTGCTAGGTCTCACTTTTAGGTTTTAGACCTAGCAGGCTTCTTTTGCGTGCCTTTGCTCTAACTTTTACCTAGTCGCCCATTGCGGGTCTCAACATAGCGAGCCTTTCATTTGTGCTCTTACTTTTGCCTAGGTAGCCCATTGTGGGTCTTAACCTAGCGCGCTTTTCATTTCTTGCTCTTACTTTTGCCTAGGTTGCCAATTGTGATTCTCAACCTAGCAAGCTTTTCTTTGTCGTCCTCTTCTTTTGTGTCGGTGGTTGTCATGATAGCCAACTTTTTGTTTTTCCTTCGTCTTCAGCTTTGTCTTGGCTTCTTTGCTTGTTGATCATCGTTCTTGAGACCTAAGCCCTTGATTTTGCCATGGATAACTCTCTCTCAACTTGTGAGACATGGTCCTTATTAGGATGATTGCTAATCTTCTTTTAATGTTTTAGCGTCCACTTATCTTCGAAATGAATTTTAATCAACAATGAATTTATAATGTTTTAATCTTGAGTTAATTCATCACTAAAAAGATTAGCAAATAAATGGATAGCAAAAAATAGAGTATATTTCATTACTTAAAGAAGAAAAAGCCACATATTAAGAGCCGACACAGGAGAGATCCTTTGTGTCGGTGGGAGCATATAGATTGAAAGACTCGACAAGACATCTCTAGGTAGGTGACCCAAAGACTTTAGTTGAAAGGAAAGACTCTAAAGGATAGATTGCATAGGAGATTTGCCATAGGGAGTTGATTAGTGCCAAGTGTTACTACCACTGTCATCTCTCTTCCTCGGGGGAAGCGATGAGCTCTTCAAGCTCAAAAGGGTACGGGGAGCACATTCTTGTTCTTCCTCCTCTTCGGAGGGGAGATCCTTGTAGGAGGAGGGATTCTTAAAAACCCCTTCTTCAATAAAATCTTGAATCTTGTGGAGCAAAGTTCGGCACTGACTAGTGTGGTGTTCCCACTGTTTGTGGTATGCACACGTGTTGTTCACGTATTCTTCGTACGTCATCTCATAGAGATTACTTCTCTTGTCTGGGGCATGATCCCTTTACTCTTCAATATATGAAAGATCACGTCTAGAGGGGAGCCCAAATCATCCGAGGCTCGGTAAGGCGTGATCTCAGCCATATAGAATCTTCCATCATAGCCCTCCACAATTGGCCCTCTATACATTGTCTTAGACAATCTCATAGCTTCCTTGTACCATTTCTCCCCGACATGGCCCTCAATCACAGGTCTCGAGTTAAAGACTTGCTTCAACCATCGGGTCTCCTCAAAGGATTCTTCGTGAATATGCCCTTTTTAAGAAACTTTCCCAAAGGCTGATCTTTTTCTCTCTATACGGGCCCAGAGTGCCGTTGAGAGTCCCCAAGAACATGTGATGGTTGGGTAGACCCATTGGATTTCCTCAGAGCCGACTTCCATTGGAGAGATAGGAGGGGATATATCGAGAAAGTTATCTTCCATGACCACTTCATGTGTGATCATGCCTAAGAATCCATCGTCTAGGAGCCAAAGTGCATTGTTTTCAGATTGCATATTCAAATCATTTTGAACGGTGGTGACTTCTTTGCCCTTCTCTTTGGATTCCAAAACCAACTTCTTTTCAAACATATCGACTAGAGAAGCATCATCGAAGATCTGCCACCCCGGGTGCATCTTTTCATTCGCGTCTATCCATGGCTCAGGGAAGAGTAGATAGGGAATATCTTCACCTTCTCTAACAAACTATCCATTGAGGGTCTTATGATAGGGCCAGGCAGGGTACTCATACCCTTTGCCATCTCTAAGGAGCTTGAACTTTATCCTCTCTTCTCGGAGGCACCTAGCCATGTCGACAAAAGTGTTAGCATACCCAAGCCCGAAAGGATACTTGGGCCTTTCTTTGACATCAGGGAACTCGGCTATTCCTTGGTTCATCTTCCCAAGCAATATCCGGGGAGATACTTCATCTTCTTGAGCAAGTTGAGTGTGATCATGTCCCCATACTTGGTCCACCTTGCACCAATCACCTCGATCTCTTTGACATATTCGAGGTTCAAGATTTGGGCTTGATGGTCAATTTGGAAACCGCTCAAGAATAAATTACTGGAACCTTCATGTTGAAAGCCTAAGACAGGGACATCACTTTCCTTTCCCTTACTAATGAATTCTTTGGCCATGATTGTGATGATGCAATTGTTGTGAGGTAACTTGACCATTTGGTGGAGAGTAGATGGCACTCCTTGTATCCCATGAATCCATGGCCTTCCCAAGATGAGATTAAAAGTTGCCGCAATGTCCATGACGTGGAAGTCTACTCTCATTTCCACGACCCCAAAAGATAGGGGGAAACTAACAACGCCCAACACATTACGGGTGGTACTATCGTAGGCTCAGATAGTTTTAGCACAAGGAGACAAGTCCATGATGGAGGAGCCAAAGTTATCGCAGCGTACACATTGATGGAGGAGCCATTATCAATCAACACCTGGGGGGATTCTCAAATTTCCCATAGTCTACGGCTATGTTGAGAGAATCGATGTGATTCTTCCCTCCTTTAGGAATATCCAACTCGGATTACGTAATTACATTACCAAAGTGGATCTTGCCAATCATTTGAGTCAAGTCCGAAGGTGAAGTGTCGATAGGGATGATAGCTTACGCCAAGGACCTTGACAGTGCATCGCGGTGCTTCTTGGAGACACACAACAGACCCCTGATGGAAATGTTGGAATTGGTCTTCTTCATTTGCAATAAGACCAGATCTTCGGGAGCACTATCCTCGCCAATGACTTGGGCGGTTGGTTCCTTTCTCGGAGGCGTCTCTCTTTCTTGATTTGGGTGATAAGCCTTACCCAATCTCGAGGGATCGTACACATTATCATCATTAACGACCTCGGTCTCTACCTTCTTTCCAAGCAACGACTCCCAAGTGATCATATTGCATTCAAAATCAACATCCTTTTCTTTAGCGATCGGGGTGAGAAAGGTTGGGAGAGGAGGAGTGTCTTTGGTGATGACAATGAATTGCATGATCTTCTTCTTGGCCGCATCTCCTTGAATCATATTGACTCGATTGGCCGGCAAAGGGTTGTTCACGACATTAGGAGGGTTAGCCCCGGGCTTGATCCCCTTCTATATTACTCCCTTCACAATGAGCTATTGGAGGTAGTTCTTCAAAATATAGCACTCATTGGTGGTGTGGCCCAAAAAGTTGTGGTAGGCACAAAACTTCCCATGTGCCCAATTTGTATGTTAGGGATCCCGTCTTCGGCTTCCACCATTATAAAGGCTTTGTGATTCCTTTCTCCTTGAGTAACTTGGAGATATTTGCTTGGGAGTCCGGTAAGACATCGAAGTTCCTTCTTAGTCGTTTCTTATCCCCTTGTCCTCCACGATTTCCATTCCTTACGACGTTGACATAGTCAAAAGGAATTTGAGCATTTTGGGGAGCCTACGCAATGCTTCTAATAGAGTTGGACGAGGCATTGGTTGCCTTGGGGGCATTCCTACTTGCATTGGTGCGGTAGCGGTGAGAGCTTACAGTTGAGGGAGTGTCATGTTTCATGGTCCCAAGCCGTAGGCATTCTTTAATCCTCATACCGACGGTCATTAGAGCATCGAACCCAAAGTAGCATCCACACACCATCTTATAGAAGTAGAAGGGTCTTAAGTTGTTGAAAAACATATCAACCTCTTCATCCTTGATCGACCTCTCTAGTGTTTGAGCCACCTTATCCTTCCACCTTTTGGTAAATTCGGTGAATGACTCACCTTCCTTCTTACAAGAGTTCTTGAAATCCTTCTTGTCATTGCCACGCTAACTATTGTTGATGTACCTCTTTAAGAACAAATTTGACACCTTCTCACAATCAATCAACACTGACGGCTCTAAGGTCATGATCCATTCTTGAGCGGACCCTTCCAAGGTGAGAGAAAAGATAGTAGCCATCATTTGGTTGATGGCTCCTCTGCTCTTCATTCCTGAGGTATATGACTTTAAGTGAGAGATGGGGCAACCGGTGCCATCGAACCTCCTGATCTAAGGCATCTTGAACTTTTTAGGGAGAATAGCCATATCTTGAAAGCTTAAGGCTTGGAGATTCACACCATCATTGTTCATGAATTTAAGGAGCATTTCCTTCAATTTTTTGACCTCTTTTTTAGCCGGAGTTAAAGGAACTAGAGCATAACGAACAAGTGGGGCTTGAGGGATCACCATGTTTCCATTCCCATTCCAATCACCACCCCTATAGTTGCTGGCATTCAAGGCGCCAAAGTTTGTATTTATTAGAAGACCTTCGTTTGTAATGAGAGGTGTAGTCACATGATTCGACCCATTCACGATTCCACCTAGCCCAACTGAGCGTTGTTGCGTGTGTCATTAGCTCCAAGTTGAGGAGCATTAATATATATATTACCTCCAAACAGTCAATTTTGAGTATCATTGAAGACATTAGGAATGCCATTAGCATTAACTCCATGAGTAACACTAAAACCATTGTGAGTGTAAGCCCCAAGATTATCGGCATTGTCGTACAAGTTACCCCTACTCATGTAGTTAGGAGTGAGATAGTTGTTGTTAAAGATGCCGCCTTGAGTATGTCCCCATGTGCCGACTGCATTTCTTTCAAGTCTCCCATTAGTAATGGGTGAGGAATTCAAATCTACGAACGATGTTCGATCCCCATGGTTCCTTTCATAGGGATTAGCCCCATGCATTGCGGTTGGTTGAACTCCCATTGAAGCTTGAGCTAGGGAGGGGTTTTGCAACAAAGTTCCACTTAGTGTGCCAATGAAATGCGCCATGTTGGCTTGTAGTTTGAGAGTAGAAGACCGAGGTAGTGATAAGGGGTTGTGACATGGGAGTCGGATTCCCTTTTTCTCCTTCAAAACTTTGTGAAATGGCAGTTATAATTCTCCTTTTTTCTTCGGGGTCCAAGTTGAGAAGAGCGGCTATCCCAAAACCGGGTGGTAGGTCGGTAAAAATCTGGGTCTCAATGGGTTCACATCTTTGCCTTGTATTCCCTTCAAGACCGGAATTGTTTTCACGGTTTGTCGCGCTCAATGGTACCCCCTCTTCGGATATGTTATCGCTTGAGTAGTGGATCCGTGTAGGCGGCCACTCTTGTAATGAAGCTTGATCTCGGATCAGCGAGCTTGGATGCTTGAACAATCAGCCGTTGCCCTTATCGCGGAACCACTCCAGTTTCGGGTATCACTGCACATGTCTAAGTGTAAGTGTTTAGGCTCAAGGCTTGGGGTAATGGGTTAAAGTTAAAGGAGAGTGTTTTTCCGTTTTAAGACATTTTCAAGTTAAGGGAGAAAATATTGCATATAGACACACCCAAACATAAGAAGGCCGGACGGGTGAAGTTCGTTTTGCATGGTCAATTGACAAAAGATCTTGGAATAGTTGATTCTCAAAAGCATAAACATCTTCTATTCCACTTGTACATCGACTCCCCAATGGCAGGATAAACCTTGGGCAAGAGTCCTATGCTCTTTCGGCGATCCACCATTCTATCATTCTAAGATCAGCCCCAAGCATCACCAATCAAGCCAAGTGACTATAACTCTTTTCTCTTCTTCTTTTTTTCTTTCTTTATGGTTCGTGACCATTTTTGTTGACACTTTTGCAAGGTCAATTTTGACTCTTTTGTATTTGTGATGGCTTATGATCACTTTCTTTTGACATGAGATGGATTCTTTTTTGTATTTTGGAGTGAGAAGTGATCATTTAGACTCTTTTGCCATGACTCTTTTCTTTGTGTTTTTGTCTTAAGTCACTTGGATTGATTGGCAACGCCTACGGAAAATAGAACTGGTCGGTCACATGGTGTTTCATTATTCTAAGTGCGCATTCAACTCGGTTTGCCGGGGTATACTTCTCGTTGCCGTTGTAAGTGACGGGGAGAAGAGTGATGGAGTCATTGGTCGGGCTAGGGTGTAGTTTACCGTCGTTCCCTTCCAAAGGAGCATGCGGGTAGTGGTGGAAGACTCAAGTGTACTTTGTAAGTGTGTGAGGTCTCTAGTGAGATAGTGGAAAATAGACTCTTTTGAAAGATCAGAGTTTTTAAGAAAATACTTTTTGAAAAAGTTTTCGCAACTATGATTATGCTTTCCACATAAGGGGTGAATTTTGAAAGAGGTAAAATGAAGAAATGACCAAAATCTTTTATTTGGTTTTCTGATTTCATTTTGAGCATGTAAGCATGCATGAGCATGTAAGGGTTGATTTTATCGTGCTTAGCATGCATGGGGCGATGAAAGCATTTAAAGTGCGGAAATGTAAAGGGGATAGGAGATGAGGCTTATGCCTCGGTACATGCCCAAGTGAATAAATAAAAGGGAAAAAATCTATCTACCCTATTATTTACAAGATTTTCCTATGCTCACCATAAAAATGGTCAAAATATAGACCTCACATCACTCAATAATTACATGAATGAAAGGGAAATACAAATAGTCTTCTTGAAACGTCG
This sequence comes from Lobelia cardinalis, assembly GCA_028566635.1. NCBI lineage: Eukaryota > Viridiplantae > Streptophyta > Magnoliopsida > Asterales > Campanulaceae > Lobelia > Lobelia cardinalis. The sequence goes on from JAOWAN010070486.1 coordinate 11,099, forward strand.
CCTCGTGACTGCCTTTGAATGGGCAGTGGGCCTTACCACCTAGAATGGATCCAATTGGGCTTACCAACCCAAATTTGACCATGAAGCATATGAATGACCACATATGTGGGCCTTAGCCCCAACTATGAAATGACAAAGCATATAAATTGGCCTAAGTGGCCCAAGTAAGCAAGCATGAAGCATGTATGTGAACCAAGCAAGAGCAATTATGAACATGAAAAACTAAGCATGCAAAAACACCATAAACTAGAGTCTAGCTGAAGATACCAAATAGTATGAGCGACCTC
>JAOWAN010070497.1:0-11384 GCA_028566635.1 Lobelia cardinalis
CCTTCATCTACAATAGAAATGCATACTAGATATCATAAAAGGCTTTCTCCATGGCCTCAATCCTGTCGGCCGCCCACAGAAACATCAGCCACAAAAAGGGGTAAACAGTTAGTACAGTAGGCAAGAGATGGGTAAAAAAAAAAATACATCAAACACGATATTAACATGTTATACAGAGAAGTATTAAACTGTAAAGAATCGAGTAATGGTGGAACAAATGTGTGAATTTACCTAAATCTTCAATTCCAAGTCCAAACTTGAAGGGTCCTCATGGTCAACCTCTATGCTTCCCACAGACGTTCCCCCTGCCTCTTTCTCTGTCTGACTCCCAGCTTTGTTGTGATCACTCACCTCCGGCGGCGTGGTCGGTGCAAGCATGCTCAAAAGGCAAACGTACAAGGGTGGACCATTGTAAGGCACGATGGCGCGATGATCTGCAGTGGGGTTTCAAAGAGGCGGAGCCGGTCCTTCATCGTCTGAAATGTAGATGATCTCGATGACACGAGTGACACGACCACCTCGACGTTCTGCAATCCGGTTGCGGTGTGCTCGCACATTCCAAACCTTCGTTGTTGTCGTCCGGTCCATACTCCTGGAATGGAGTTAGCGGTAGGTGTGGCCACGACCCTGTGAGGCGGACGCGTACGCACCATTTGACGGGGATGAAGGTGTTGGAAAGTGAAGAGGTTGTGTGAAGGAAGAAGTGTAGATCTTGACGCTACAAAGATGGAAGTGGAGTAATCTTCCACCACAACCTTTCCTTTTAAAGACTACTGTAGGTGTGAATTTAATGCATGTATGCACAAGAGACGAGGTGTTGTTATAATCCACCCAAAAATTTCAATTTGACGCTTAAACCCGGAATAACTCCCGCACTTCTATTTGAATTTAAAGAAGGTTTTTTTTGGAGTTTAGGGGTAGGGGTAATAATGGAAAGTGTTTGATATTGATATGTGATATTGGATGATATTTGAGTGTGATATTGAAAATATGTGATATATATTAGATGTTGGGATATTCAAATGTAGTCATATATTCGATTCGTGATCTGAGTTTTAAGGTGGTTGGATTTTGCACTCTTTGACCCCTTTTGACCTTTTGTTTGGTTGAAATTACTGTACTTTGTTTCATTGTTTGTTCTTGAGTTATTTTTCCCAGTAAATACCATGTATGTTTTAATTTTTGATCAGTTTATAGGTAAATAAATTTGTTGTTGCTCATTTCATTTTAATATTTAGTGGATTAGATCTAATCTGATCGCATAGTGTATTTGTTAGTATAAGAGCTTACAGAGAAAGGAGTGCAGGTATGTTGATTGTTCTGGAAATCAAAATCAAGGAAAAAATTGATTCTTACAATTTTTTTAAAGAAGTTTGAAGAATACGCGGAGAGAGAGAGAGAGAGAGAGAGAGAGAGAGAGAGAGAGAGAGAGATTATGCATGAAATTTAAAAATTTAAGTGTAAAATTATCAATATTACAGTATCACAATGATTATATAATTATGGATTAAGAGAGAAATTTAAGGACGATAAGATAAATAGGGTATTTTTTATAAAATTGAGGTGAAGATGAAAAAATTAGGGACGATATGGCATTCGAGTCTGCTCTTCTATTTAGGAGTGCAACGGTTCGATTCGGGGTATAAATTGAAAGTCGAACTGCTATCTGTTTGAAATTTTCAAACGTAAACCGAATTGTAAGACTTGAAAATCAAACCGAACTAAACCGATAAATCGCGGTTTGATTTGGTTTGATTTGTCGGTTTACGATAAATTTTGTAATTAAAAAAAAAACTAAATGTAGTATAAGATTTATAACAAAAATTATGTTTAATATTTATAGCCTTGGATTTATAATAAAAATTCAAAAATATCTCAATGTTGCTATTTGTTTACATAATATTTAACGCAATACAACTTAAAAGTTTTAAAATTCATAAGTTCATCACATAATTGAAAAAAAAAATTATAACACAAGACAAGCAACTCTTAGTTAAAAAAGATATATATAAATATATAAAAAATATGAGGGATATATATGAAAATATATATATACATTAGATATTAATTTGGTTCGATTTTAAAGTATCGAAATCGCAAATCGAACCGAACTGTGCAATTTAAAATTTTTTCTAAACTGTAATCGAATCATCGTTACTCAAAACCAAACCAAATTTATTTATTTGAATGGATTAGCCGTTTAGGTCCATTCGAACTCCCCCCCCCCCCCCACCTCTATCTTCGCATAATTCACCCTACAAATTTATTGGGTCAATTTGCTTCTTCTTTTTTTTTTTGGATAGTGCTAAATACCATCCCTAAATTTTTCACTTCTGTCCCTCTTATATCAAAAATACCCCTTATTCAAAAACAATAAGAAAAAAAAAACAGGCAAATAATTTAAGAACGATCAACACTTTTGACGAATTATAAATCTATGGATCGAGTAGCAAGTTTTTTTTTCTCAAAACCCAATTACTACTAAGTAAACTCCTCCCCCTCCCACATAATTTTCGTCTTGCTCAAATGTTGGTCTGTACCTGAATTATTCGTGCATCATATTAGTCGAGTTGCAAGTTTTCGATTGAACAAAAGAAAATATTTTTTCAAACACCAAATTTGATGGCTTTTCAATAAAAATTAAAAAAAAGGAACCTTGAATTCCTTACCCAAAACTCAGCTCACAGTTGACACGCTTCTTCCCCTTGTCCTAATTTTGCCTAATAACAGCAGCAAAATGGTGTTGCATCTTTGCTGCAACTGGGTTTTAACTTTAGATGAAAAAAGTACCCACGAGAAGGGAGAAACGATATTAAACTACGCTCATTCAATTATAACTTGCAAAGAGGAGAATGATATTAATTTTGTGGCTGCATCCAGAAAAAAAATGCAGAAAAAGAAAAAGCAGCGTTGTGAATTTTTAGGGTTGATGATTGATACTTTAAAATTTTATTGAGTAGGGATATTTTTTATATTAAGAGGACGGTAGTGAGAAATTCAAGAAATCATTTCTTTTGTTGAGGACCCAAAAATTAATAATAGATCGGCCCAACCCAATGTGAAACTGGAGGACTTGGGAGCACCCTCCCCTCCCACATTTAATACGCTGGTAGTAGCCGTAGGTTTGTTGTGTTGAGGATGTAATCGAGCAACAAAGAAACAAACAGGGGCAATCATGCTAAAACCCAAAACTGCAGGGGCGTAAAAGTGCAATCACCTCCCTTTATTGAAACAACTGGCCACAGCAGCCTCTCACTTTTCCAAGTACCGAATTCCGACAGTTTGGTTACTTCCTACTGTGTTGTATGAGTTGAAACAAAACCCACCATCATGTTCACTTACAGGTTCAAATCAAGATTTTGACTTTGATCTATCTTCCGGATTTTGCACATTACAACTAGTATTTGGTTTACTATTTTTAATTTTTCTTCTGTTTTTGCAGATTGAAACAGTGCTGTAACATCGCTAGATTCGAGGTTTCGGCATCACCAAGATCGGTGCTTTGACAAATTTTTTTTTTCTCAACTGGGTCTGTATATTATTAGATGCAAATCAGCACTACAATACCTTCTTGGATCTCTCAATTCTTCGCCTGCATGGGGTATGCTATATGCTTACTGATTTGACCCTTAAAAATTGAGCATTTTCGGATTTTTAAATGGGAATTCATTCATTTGTATCGTATGTTTATTTCGTTTTGGATGATGAACTATAATTAATGTAAACGATTATTAGTTTTGAGAAAAAGAATTGGTATCCAATCTTTATTAAAAAATATGGTCAAATTGTCTTCAAAACATCTGACGATGATTCATAGTCGTTGGGATGGAGGGAGTATGCATTTGTTCATTTGACAGGGATAAGTGATTTACTGATTTCTACTGCCTATTTGTTGCTCTTTATGTGTGTGTAAATGCCATTTGGCAGCTGAGAAAGTAGTTGTGAAATGAACCCCTTTGTAGGACTTGAATAAAATTTCAGCTTTTATCAGTGAATAGTACCTTAATGCAGAAGCAGTCATGCTTCTAATATTCTTTTCTTTTGTTGGCCTTTTTAGCAACCCAACAGTGAAGCTTAGTCTAAGTTAGCTGTTTGGTTTGTTTTAGAATCTAGCACTTATACTATAAGCAAGAAGTAAAATCAACGAAATGAAATTAGATTTGTAGGGCTACTTCTTTTCCTCGGTGCTTTTCCTGCCATTGCCAATAGCTTGATTTAGGTTTCTATGCGTTCTAGCTGTGCACGTAGAATCTGAGATTGCAAAGCAAGGGTCAAGAGTTATTGGTAATGGTCGTTTTTCATTTAGTCTAGCGGAGAGATGGTTCATACAACACTGTGGTTGCTTCCTTTTTGGTGCTAATCTAATAAGTCTATGCATTCATATTCATATGACAAGGGAGATGTTGAAGGATAAATACAGGTCTTTTGTCCATGTACTACATGGCTGGTTGCTCACATTTTCTTTGTTAGGTATTTTAGGTTGTGAGATATGTTATAATTGAAGAGGCATAACATCATTGGTCGTTTCTTACCGAAGTGAAACGAAGTGAAGAGGGGGTAAGCGTTAATCAGAAATATATTTATATATATTTAACATACATCTATGCATGCATTTGCATGTTTACAAACCTCTGGAAACTAACAGATCCCACATCGTATTTTACTATCTTCTCATAATTCCTTCCGGAGATTTCTTTTAAACAATTGCTTTCATTTCCGGTTAGTTTTTTGGAGGTTGATTATTGGGCTTAGAGATGATAGCGTTTAGATCATAGTTTAGTCTGTTCGTTTAGTGCCGCTAGCGTGTGAACAACCAATTTTTGTTCGTTTGGATAATAATAAGCTTGCAAAAATGACTGTCATCTAATGAGAGGCTTTTCCACTTCAGTTTCCCCATTATTAGTTGGGGACATTCTGGTCTAGTGATTTATTAAATCACAACGGTTTATATAAGTGTACACAACTGTACTTTGATTTAACGCCCCAGTGTTGTAGAACATATACTTGTCACCCTCCTTCAGAACTTCACTCAGTTCCTCTTCCTTCTATGATTGGTGCATTACTTTGTGGTGGTCGGTAAAGCATATTCAATTGCATACCTTTTGGATTTTGTCAATAATACTAACAAGTCGTCATGCTCCTAAACTATTTTGGTCATTCAGTTAGAGTTAGGTTACCAGAAAAGCTTGCAATCCTTCTCTGAAAATTGTTCGAGGGATCCTTGACTCTTTCTTGGGCTTGAACAGGAACTTGAGCATTTGGAGCCTGACTTATCCCTGCAGCCTATGTTACATGGACCCTTCACTTTTGCCCTAGTACCCGTGTACGACACGACATGACATGGGTGTGGCTGTTTTTCACTACATTTGGTGTAAAAAACAAAATTATAATTTTAGAGGATCTGACGCTTGGATCTGCACCCGTGTCGGGTCCTCGTAGCCGAGTCCAGGTAACATAGCCCTGCAGCAATGGCCTATGGCCTGATTAAGTTCCCGAGGGAGACTAGTGTAGAGTCCACAGTATTTGGGGTATTAGGATGTGTTTATTAGTTGATTGGTGAGGGATTTGGGTTCTGATAGAAATAGAAGGTGACTCGTCAGAGGATGACGATCCAGATATTACCTGTCAGAGTGATCTCGATGGAGGTTCCGAGGAAAAACATGCAATGAATTAAAGAAGTAGCTAACGGGTTCTGATAATTACTCTTAAAGATGACAGCGCTTAAATTGTGATCTAGTTTGTTGGTGGTACTGTGCGAATACCCAATTTTCATTGCTTTAGAAAGTCGTTAATCTAGTATTTAGTTAGCATCTGATACCCGACTTGCTATTTTATAGTTATTTATTTATTTTTTGGGAAGGGGGGGGGGAAGCAAATTTGTCAACTTTGTTATAATGATATTATAAATTAGAATTTTTTTTAGGATCTTGCACATCAATTTTAATTTGTTTTTGTTGGTATCTATATTAGATATGCTAACATGTCATATGTTAAATTCTGTGAGTTTTGAGTGACAAGTGGCATGAGATTAGATAGGTGACAACTCCATATTAGCTCCATTATAGTGATTGGTCATGACATTTAAGTTTTATGTAGAGATCTTGTTTTAATTGTTTTAAACATTAGTTAGTGTAGTAAATAAATGGGTTGGCATCTAATAGCTGACGTGTGTGTGTGTGTTTTTCTATTGGGGGGAAGGTGGGAACATGTGTCAACTTTGATATTAGTGATTTAATAAATAAAAATCCCTTTTTTGAGAGTTGACATCAATTAAAATTATTGTTGGTATCTGCAGTAGATATGCCATGTCAGATGTTTAACTCTCAGTGTTTTGAGTGGTGTGAAATGAGATAGGTTGGAAACTTGGAACCCCTTATTAGCTTTCATCATAGTGATTGGTCATGACATTAATTGAGTTGTTCCTTCAATGCTCGTGTCAGTAACTCTTAAGTTGCATTCTTCTTGACATTTTCACCTCCCTTCTTGCTAGGTCCTTCTCATCCATGAGTTTTTTTTATACAGACGCTTTTATCAAGTATGTCTTAATACTCTTCTTTGTGGTCTTTATAGTCCACGTTCCATTATTAGATGTGAACATGAGTCTAAATCAAATCCAAATCCAGTTTAGTTTTGTTACATTTAGCTCCAGATGACCTAAACCAGTACATCCTTGAGCAGATCCCACTTTAGCCCCAAGATGTTGGTCCTTACTCGAAAAGTCAATGTTTGAGCTTGATGAGAGAGCAGCCTCCTTGCAGTTTGATTTGTACAATATTAAAATAATAAAATTTTAACAAATAAATGGATATAAAAATTATTACTCCCTCTGTCCCTAAATGAGTTTCCTGTTTTGAAAAGTCAAACCAATTTTATTATTAAAATAATTATTTAATATATATTCACCGTGTTTTAGATTTAAAGTTTGAACCTTTGTTAGATTATTAAGCAACTATCCTTAACATTTTTTATAACTTGGCTACAATAAGTCAATTCTTATAAAAAATTGGTCGAAGCGTAGTAAAGTTGACCAAAAAAATGTCAAAACAGGACACTCGTTTAGGGACGAAGGGAGTATGAATGTTCGAATTTCAGATTTTGGTAAAAACTGGTCAATGTTGACCAAATAAGTCAATTGTGGACTTTTTGTATGGAACGAAGGGAGTAATTAGTTATGGCTGGTATGCGGAGGGATTTGTATGTTGTCTAACCAGTGTTATGGTTATAAACCTGATTCGCAACAGAGCAGAGGTTGTCTTGGATGCTGTATGAGATCCCCACTCTTAATTTCTGTGGACAAATCATCAGGCGGACTGAAATTTCAAGGTGAAAGAGTGACCGAGGAGTTTTGGAGCAGCAGCACATACGAAATGGACAGTGTAGCTCCATCTCAAAAAAGTTTCTCATCAATCAGCATATCTGATCCCCATTTAAACAACCCTTCTGAATTTGTGAATCGAGGTAAGTGAAAGAAATTTAATGTTTTCAGAAACATGTATTTACTCTGGTTAATGCTTACTTTTGCAATTTGTACAAGGAAATGTTCCTCCAGCCATGAATTGTGGCATAGCACCTTAGGCACTCTCCATAAGATATCTCAAGGATATCATTGATTTTGATCCAGATGTTGGTCATTTTTGATGTTACTGGCACGTCCCTTGAGCTTAGAGGCTATTCTAAGGCAGCTGACATTTCAACTGTTACCACAATGTCAAATTGGAGTGCTCAAGGGGTAATACCTTTTTGGGGGGGAGAAGGGGTTGGGATTGATATATTCACTGTGGAGGTTATGCAGCATAGCCATATCCTAGCTTATGGCACCCCCGTCCAATGCCATTAAAATTTGTTCAATTCTTGTGACTTTTTGTGCATGAGCATGGACATGCTGATGCCTATCTGCTGGATTTATTGACTTTGATTTTGAATCTTCAAGGTTCAACTGCAGATAAATTTTTGTTATACTTGTATGATTTCACATTCTTCTTTTCCATTTACTTTCAGGCAAATGATGCCAGCTAGTCTTTTTGTTCGTAAAACAATTACTCCTTGTAGGTCTTCTTCTTTGGAACCAATCACGGGAACAATGGATTGGAACTAAGGGGTCTCAGCACCATAAAAAGGCTCAAGAACCTAAGTTAAGGTGATTACTGCAAATCATGTCTGGGTTTATCTATGAGTAATGTATACTCCCTACAGTGACATCACTGTTGGTTCAAGTAATGTAGCAGCTTTACCTCATCATTAGAGAGGCTACTATAGCATTATAGTCTAACCCTTATTAGAGCCCAGCCAGAAATTCAGAAACAGCAATCTTACAAGTATGCCAACCCTAATGATGATCACCACTATGAGGAAGCTCTAGTAATGATAATGCTGTCACCCTTAGTAAAATGGCAAAGAGTTGATGTTATATAACTAAATATACTTTTCAAGAATTTTTTGTTTTGGCCTTCAATTTAGGACTGTACACAACCTAGGTCACATACAGCAGGTTTAGGAGCTGAAGTGAAAGCCAGGTCTTCTAAATGGCTAAGATGGCTTGATGTCGGAGTCCATATCATCACAGAGAGTGCTTTTAAGTTTTATCCACCTGTATTTACAGAAGCGCTAAAAGAGCCCTGCTGTACAAACTATTTATACCAGTATGAAAGTTAATACAAGTACAGTGCTAAAATTAGGTATGAAGTTGTTTCTAAGCTTATATTTTTCTTTTGAAAAACCCGTATTTCCTCAACATTTTTACCACTATCCGAACCACCATAAGGATTACAGTCAAGGGAGGTTAGACTTTCGAGCCATTGCAGCTTTCTGGCCTAATTTTCTTGTTACATGCAAGAGGTTGAATTTATTTAAGGAATGTGAGGTTTTCCAGCCATCATAGTTTTTTTGTTTTTTTTGTCTAGTTTCTTGTGCCATGCAAAAGGTTGAATCTTGGCAAGAGCAGAAGGGCAACAATGTGATTCCCAGCTTGCTTCATTCTATTTACAGCTCAACTTTTTTGGCAACGCAATTTGCATGATTGAGCACTCATGGGAGAGATTGTTGGTTTTGCTTATAACCTCTTAGAAGAAAAGGCACGCTGCTCTTTTCAAAGTTTTTCTGGGTTCAGCTGGTCATCATGTCGTGTTTACCTATGATAGGCTGAGATGATGTACATGTACAAGCCTGTGCTGTGCTGTCTGTTTGGATGCAAATCTGACACTTGATATATATCCTGCACGCAGTTGGAATGCAACTTATGAGAGTTTGCTTGGAACCAACAAGCCTTTTCCTCAGCCCATCCCTCTTGCTGTAAGTTTTCTCTCTCCTCAATAACTGTGTGTTGTATTGATTGATATATATCTATTTCTTCTTGCTTTAGTACTGCTGCTGTTGTAATTAACTACTCGGAGGGTTTGAATGACAGGAGATGGTAGATTTTCTTGTTGATGTGTGGGAGCAAGAGGGGTTGTATGATTGATCTGACTGACAATCAAAAATAAGGATAACTTGATTGCATGATGATTGTTGTTTTGATCTGATTATTGTAAGTCTTGACCAGCTGAAATTTGTAAATGCCCGATATTATTGTGACATTGGTGGTGGTGGTGTTGCTCATGCATATAATTCTTCCTCCCTCCTCCTGTTACTCGGTGTTCATTTCATTTATATACTGCTTGTGCCGAGAGTTCACTTCTAGGTAGATAATCATGATCTTTATTTTTAGAGTGAGTGGGTAGGTAGCATTTTCCTAATTTCTTCTTACTCCTCCTAGCTATCCATCCATCCATTCCTTTTGACTTGTAATTTTGTCAGTCGGAGCATAGTTGTTTTCAGCTAGCACTGCGGCAGGGTGGGTGGGTGAACACATTAGATTAGAGGAATGTTTGTTTGGTTTCTTAAGGGTGGATCACAAGGCCAATATCATGTTAGATCGGTGCAGACAGTACTATTCAAAATATTAGATGGAGTAGATGGGTTATATGAGTATTTATATTAAAATGTCAATTTTACCCTTCTTGGCTAAATGATCAAAACTCAAGGATACTACCTCACTGACTCCTCCCTTCACTGACTCCTCCGTGGCTCCCTTCCTTACATCTCAGAGTACAGATGGAATAACGAGGGTCCCTTGTTACAAACTGCTGCGTCGCCTAGTAGACAAGGATATGATGGATTAGACCAGGATTTTCCGCCCATTGAGTTATATGAAATAGATTTTGGCACTGGAAATGTTTCAAATTTGTTTCAAAATTTGAAGTTTTCATTTCCGGCCTAAGTAAACTAGGAAATTTGAAGTTCTCTTTTCAATTCAAAAATGGCTCCAAAGGAATATGATTACACGATTTTAGAACAAGGGATAGGAATATGATTGTTACTACCAACATTGTCGTAAACCCAGCTGTATCAAAAACCTTCTTCTTCGAATATTCCTTCCCAAAATAACCACCATCGTCAATGACATTTTCATTTCCGTTTGCACCCAAGCTGAAATCTTGCTGTCGTGTTTTTCGGTTTTTGCTGCTCCTTGTTTGCTTCATTTCTGCTGATTCCGATGATGGTGAGTGTGCAATCATGTTCATTCATGGGGGACATGATTTACAGACCCACCACCTAAAAGATAACCCATTTGATGAGAAGATGCAGATTCTGGCAAATCCCAGACGAGGAGGTACTATCTAGCTCTAAACCCAGTTCCAAAATGTCGTTTAGTGAGAAGGGCTCGACGGAATGGGTTACAGGAGGAGAAGCAGTGGTCGCTTTGGTGAGGTCACCGCCGGAGAAGAAAGGAACTCAGGTTTGTTCCGCTCACTTTCTTTAGCCCAAATCTTGATCTTCCCCACCAGTTCTCTACACCCCCTTCTGGGTTGAAAGAACGATTTTTCGAACAAATTTCCGAGAGGTCATGTTGGCTAAGTGGAAATCTAGGTGTTCGCGCGGGTTCTTAGATGTAAATTATCATTACCCATTTTGACTGTCTTGAGAAACCAGGAGGAGAAAAAGAGAGAAGTAAGGTCTTCCAAAACCTTTGACCGTTGTGAAAGTATGAAACTTCTGTTGAATCGAATTTTCTAAAGACTTCAAATTGGGAGGTGGGTCATTTGTAATTTAAAAAATGGATAGTGGAAATAGTAGTGACATGAGTGGCAGAAGTTAAGTGATAGTAGTAGCAGATAATGTTAAGAGATACATTGATCACGGCTGAAGAGAGTTTAGGGGCGTCGAGTGTCAATAGTCAATAGTTGTATAAGTCAGTTGTATCTTTTATCATCTTCATATATACTCTGTAAACGTATTGTGTTAATATTAATCAAGAATACAGTCTTCTCCCAAAGTCTCTCTCTCTCTCTCTCTCTCTCTCTCTCTCTCTCTCTCTCTCTCTCTCTCTCTCTCTCTCTCTCTCTCTC
>JAOWAN010070518.1:0-11379 GCA_028566635.1 Lobelia cardinalis
TCTCTCTCTCTCTCTCTCTCTCTCTCTCTCTCTCTCTCTCTCTCTCTCTCTCTCTCTCTCTCTCTCTCTCAGCATGTCTTCTCCTTTCTCGCTCTTTCAAACTATTATACAAACACAGTGCCTCCCATCTAAATAAAGGCTAGAGGAGGGGTGAACAGCATTTATAAAATATTTCCTCTGAAAGACTTAGAAATTTCTACTTTTGAAAAGAGAAACTGCAAGATAAAGCTTGTTGTTTGGCAGCATAATGCTTGTTAATAGTAGGATTGATAAAAACTTGGTTTCCAAGAAAACAAAGAGTTAAGTAGCAAGTTTTTTTTTAAAACAATAGGGTTTTATGAGCAGTTCAGTAAGGAAATAAAGTAAGACAGCTGGGTTAGCAAAATTTAAAGCACGTGATCTTTTGAAAAGGTTCATAGTGTTAAAACTGCAACGTCCACTACTAGGGAGGTCACCCCTGGATTTTCTAAGAATAGAAAGATTTTATTGATGATATATGGAGTTTACAAAATGATTAATCTGGGATTGATAATATTACCACAAATTATGTATAAAATCTAATCTATCTAACAAATCATGTGTGACCAGTGTTTGAGTGTATAAAAGAAAATTTCCACAGATTCTAACACTCTCTATTTTGGGTTTGGTGAAATAATATCAATTAGTGGCTCAATGATCAGTTACAAAATCTCACAATAAAATACAAGATATTTAGTAATTAATATGATATGCTTGATCTTGATTTACTCTAAGGAATCTGCAAAAGCACTTTGAGATTTTCTTCAAGAGTTTTGTGCTCTACTCCCTCTCTTGGTATTTTGAATGAATAATTTTCTAAGTTATTTCCTTGCGGGATTGAGTCCTCCTGTAATAGCATGGGAGAATCTTGTGACCGTTGGAAATCCTAGGGAGAAAATTGTGAAAAGTTTAAATTTGACATTTAATGCATGGACAGTACATTTCAACTTTTCAGCATAACGTAGAGTCCTTGTTCCGCTTTTCTTGCAATAGACACTAAGAGAGGAAAGGTAGCAGACTAGCAGGTATGTCAGGCATAAAGCACATTTCGATTAGAAGATTAGGAATGTGTAAGAAGGGCCATCTGATATAGCATCATTGTGTGCACCGGACAAATGGATAAAGGTATAAACCGTTGACTTATGGTCCCGATACAATATCTCAGTCTAATGGACAAGTTTAAATGACAAACCCGACTAAAGGCAGGAAATCATTAAAATAAAGTCTGTTGTTGGCGGACTTCAAGACTCTAGTCTGATCACTAGAAATCTGCTGATAGTCATCTACAAGGTTTGCTTAGGGTCAAATAAAAGCTTGGTTATAAGTCCAGGGTTTCTATGTTAAGGAATGACTTATAAAACAACTAAGTTCTCTAATATATCTAAGGTGTGAATATGATCTAGTAAATCCTATTTAATGGAAAGCTTAGGGGAGAAATTAATTTTAATTAAGACAAGCTCCTGCTAACAATCTCTTCCTATTTACTAGATGTCATTCATTAAACTAGTCAGTAAGGTTTACTAAGGCAAGGTTTTCTAAACCTAGCTGTCTAGGTTAAGTCAGCCTTAAGTAAACTATTGGAAAGCTTAAGTGAATGAAAGCTTGCTGATAATTTTTAGAAAGCTACCTGAAATGAATTCCACAAGAGTTAGTACAAGAATAATATGGCAAACATGTCAGAGCATATAATGAACACATTATAATAATAAACAGCAAGGTTAAAGGATAAAAGCAATAAGGCAAAGTATAACCAAGCTGATAAAGATATAAACCCAAAAAAATGGTATCATGCAACAGAAAGGTTTTAAGTCTCATGAGCCTAAGGAATCCTAGTTTAAAGCTTCATCCATAGGGTCATCGATCTGAGGTGTTTGAGTCCACTTGGTGATGATCCTGGTTCTTGTGCTGATTTGGATCTTACTGTTGTTCCTCTTCTCTGTTCTTTTCATAATATAAGTCTTTTGCTCTTCTTTCTACATGTGTATCTCTTGGAGGACACCTTTTGTAATTCTGAGTTCTCGTCATTCATGGAGGAGTGCCTTTATCATTTTTTTTATCTCATCCCCTCCTATATAGCATCCTCCCTATAATTCTCAGCCTAGGCAACTCTGGAGAGTATGGCTTCCTGAGCAACAGTCAAATCATCATGAGTAGAAGCAAAGGGTTCATTATTAATGTTTCTGCGAACTTCTTGCTTGACCTTTAGCAATGTTGTCTCCAGTTCATGCTTTATCTTGAGTTCCTGAGCAGCCATATCACACCTGATAGACTCTATAGTTGATTACATGGACCTAAAACTGTCTTGCACCATATATTGAAAGCTAACTGCTTCGGAACTTATGTTCCTTATCTTAGTCCTGAATTCCATTCTTACATTTCTCAAGGATTGATCTCAAGGATTGATCAAAGGACAGAACATAATCTATTAGATTATCAAGGTTAAGGGTAGTAGGGTTTGAACTCTGAGCAAGGTTGAATAGATTGAGGTCAGGCTCAGGTTCAGGTTTAGCTTGTGAAGGTGGAGCCATGCAATTGGTGAAATGAACAAACGATTTACATCTTCAGGAATAGGTTCAGTAGACTCAAGGGCGTGAGAGGAAGATTCAACAGCAGGTCTTGATGTGAATCACTAGTAGGGTTAGAATTCTCTCCAGGAGAAGGGTAAGAATATGACTCACCAGTAAGGAATCTAGCATAGACAAGGGATCAGGGAATAGTCCTTGTTGATAAGTGACCAGCAGGCCTTTGGTAGAAAGATCGGAGTGAAGGGCGGGAATTCAGTAGGTTTGGTTTGAGTGAAGGTGAGGAAGTTGTAATGGTGAAGATCATAATGAAAATCAATGTTTGGGCCATACTGGGTAATCTCTCATAATTTTCCTCATCATAGATAAAAATAATTTTCTTATCACTGGAGAGGACAATTTTCGAGTAAAAGGCAGCAATAGGTTTTGGTAAGGCTAATTGAAGTGAGGCAGGATCATCTTTCGAGTCTGAGACTGGGCTTAATGATGACATAAATGATGAATATGATGATTCTTCAGGGGTAGATGACTCCACAGAAGATTAGGATGGCGAAGGAGAAGGGCGAGTTTCATGAGCAGGGTCAGAAGGAATGGAAATGGAATGTTCTCGGGTAGGATCAACAGAAGGTTTAGGAAAGAGATCATCAGGGATTACCTCAATAATCTCTTTAGCAATTATAGAAGCTTGTTGGACCTCCGGTTCCACATCATCAACAGTAACAATAGCTTCTGGGGTATGAGAGGTGAAATCTTACTGTTCTGGACTCAATTCTTTGAGGGGTTCAAAATCAGTGGAACCATCAAAAATTCCTTTCGTAGAGTTTCCCTCACCAGGGTCTTCTTCCATAGCCACATCAGCCACTCTATCATCCAAACTTGCTTGCTCTATCTCAACAGTAGGCTCTGTCTCAACCACAACACTAACTTGTTTGTCTACTAGGTCCGTAAGTTCCAATACTTCATTATTCCTCAACATCTCAGCCAAGGACTCATCTATTCCTCTTTCTAATTCCTAGGCATTTTGTACAACAACCTCCAGCTTTAGAGCAGCTCTCTTTTCTGCTTACATCCTTGCTGTTGCTAAAGAGATGGTAGTTGAAAGGGCAATGGAATCTGGAATTTGGATCTCTAGCTATGCACTTCTTCGTGGAAGCTAGCTGACCATCAGTCGGAACAATTAGAAAATCCTTGAGATTTTGATGTGTGGCCTAAGCATATGTCAATCCAGTGTGAAAGTCATTTGTCTCATCCAGCATTTATGGTATCCTGTCACACTCACATACACTTGATAGCAGTAGTAATCATTTCATTCTGATCAACAATAGAGGCTTGTGCATACTGGCTGTTCCAATCCAGGTCTCTGTACTCAAAATACTTACCATATACAGTCATGATTTCTGACTTGCTCAACTTTGAAGGCTTTAAGGGTGAAGATCTCCCATTATTGTCAGGACCTCTGTATAATACAACATAGGAAGAATCAGTCCTTAGCTCATATTGGAAGCACAACAGAGTTTGCACCATGTTAGGTAACTGGGAGATGGGGAAAACTGTCTACAACAGTAGATTTAAAAATATATTGAGGTATGTTATAGTGGTCTATAGGGATGTAAATTTCATAAGGATGGCCCGTAAAGTGATATGTTCTGGATAGAGGTGGTTCGGCAGTAGTTGGTGGAATTCTTTTTTTTAGGGTAGGTTCGGATTTTGGATTTTGGCTTTGGCTTGGGTGGAATGGATTGGGAAATTTCTGTTGGGGTTCAAATTGTTTTTAGGCTTCAACTTGCTTTTTCACAGTTTCAGGCCTCCTCCTGAGTAACTCTTCAGAAGTTTTCTTTGGAACTTCATCGGCAGGGATGGATGATACATCAGTAGAGGTAGCAGCAACATCTGGATTTCTGGATTAAGGAGCTTTAGCAGTATCGTTTTCTTTCCTCTTCTTGGATCCTTCAGCAGCAACCTTTCCCTTCTGCGCAGCAGGTTCAGGAATAGGATCAACAGTAGCTCTGCCTCCAACTTCTTCTTCATTATCAATAGGTTCTTTAGTTGTAATCACATGCCTTTTTTCTTTTTTCTTTTTTTCTTCTTAAGAGATGGAGCAGCAGCTTGGCTTGGCCCCTCATGCGCCACAACAGGGTTTTTCTCGATATTCCAGGAGCAGCATTGTTATCTTGATCCTCCTCAACGACTTCCTCATTTCCTGATTATGATGTAGAATTGGAACCAATCTCAAGAATTTCCAAGAGACACGCCCGCATGAGGGAGAGAAATAATCAGACGGAGAGAGAGGACTGACGGAGTTAAAGGGACATCTGATGCATTCCAGACTGTCGGTACTGGCTACCTGAGATCCACCTGCCAGTGAACTATTCGTTCTTCGATTTCTTCCCTAGTTTTTTCGGCTTAAGAGAAGGAGAGAGAAAGAGGCAATTGGAGAGGGTTAAAAGATGAGTGTGAAAGGCCGGATCACAAGTGTCATATCGTGTCAGATCGGTGTAGACTACTGTTCACAATATGAGATGGAGTAGATGAGATAGATGACTTATTTTGCTGAAATTTCTGTTTTGCCGTTTTCTTTTTTCCCCGACAATATTGCAGTTGGGGCCAATTTTCTGAAAAGCAATATGACTTCTTCGTTGACATCCAGTAGCATCTAAATATTTCTTGTAAACTCAGTAGAGAACCCACTAAACTTTTAAATGGGTTTCTCTCAAAATTTAATTTCTAAAATTCAAAAAAACTCAGCCATCTCCATACAAACCCAAAACCTCTTTTTCCTTTTGAATAGGACCCGAAACAGAGACCTCAACAGATTTGACAGCCATAGATGATGGAAAGGAACTGTACCTCGATTTGAATTTCTTTAAAGTAGCCAAATAAACAGACCCAAAAACTTCCCTTCCCAATCAAAACACCTCTAGACCAAGCCACTCAATCTCCATACTTGACCTGATCGTCTTGAACCAGTTGCTTTCATCTTTTTCTCTCCAAACCCATATCTTGTTCACCAATGAAATGAATTGACACCCACTTTAAAGGAGAATGAGCACTAGAAGGAAAATTTCATTTCAAGAATGTACTCCTACAGGTCTAACTCTAGAAAATCATAAATTCGAGTACCAATAAAACCATATGGAGTATATGCCCCAAATTAAGATAATGAAACAACACAATATAGCAAAGGGTGTGAGAGTGAAAAAAGGGGGATGGTATAAAACATACGGAGGAAGAAGGAGGAGGAGAGCGAAACAGGCGCTCAAAAATCATGGCTGTGATATTGGTGCTGCTTCTTCTAAACATTAGTGACATATAATTTTATAAGGCTGATTAAATTACTGGGGAAGCAAATGAATAGTAGCAGCAGTACGGAGGTCAAATTGTAAGGACGCTCCGGCATGAAATCAAATTACCCCGATAACAGCGGCGCCACACAGGTTTCGTCGGTTACTTCTCAGATTTCGTCGCCGAAGCAGTCAGTCACTACTAGAAATCAGTGATTTAGTGACGGACAAGTCAGTCGCTTAATAGCTGTTTAGCGACTGATTTACTCGCTATTAGCGACTGTCTGACTTTTTAGCGACTGACCGCGATTTTCAGTCGCTAATTATGACAGTTAGTCGCCAGTCTGGACGATACGCATCCGTCCAAAAGTCTAACTGGGGAGTACACATGCCGTGGCTCTGCGGGGGTGGCGGCGGAGCCTGGAACTGCGATGTCCGTTCTTCAAGCAGCTGCTGTAGGATCGATTCCAACCTTCGTTGGTTGGCCTGGAGATCCTCCATCTGCTGTGCCCAGTTCGATGGGGGCATATCTGCCTGAGGGATCGGCGCGGCTCGCCTCTTGGATGGAACCCTAAGAAACTGCCGACCTTGGGTACCAATGCCGACAGCGAGATCCCCCTGCGGTCTCCCACTAAGTAGGATAAGGATCTTCGCGAGGTGAGACTGATCGTCGACAACGGTCCCCTCTGGAGCCGTCTGAGTGGCAACGACCAAACGCTCCTGATACTGAGCCTGTTTTTGCAAAGATAAAAATGCTAATACAAATATAATAAAAGATACAAATAAAATATAATTATGAACATTTTAATTAATACTTACCCAGGCCACAGCCGCCCCTGGTGAAGTGAACTCAAAGGTATCGTCAGGTCCGATCCTCCCGTGTGTCGTTCGGAAGGCCTCACCAATACTGACGTTACCTATCCCATATGTGGCCGCCTGTTAACATTCAATAAAGAAAAACATTATTAACGTACGAAAATAATTAATAAATGAAACTTTAATATTTAATAAAATTTATACATAGGCCCCTCAAGTTTCATAAAATTACAAGTAAGCCCTTTAAGTTTGACATAATTACATATAAGCCCCTAAAATTTCACATTATTACACATAAGCCCCTCAAGTATCACAAAATTAGAAATTAAACCCTAACTTATAAAAAAATGGACAGTATTTCCAATAAAAATGAACATAATATAACTTTAAACCTGTCACATTTATATATAGGTCACCGGCCACAACATATATCATAAATAATAATATACAAAGGCCACCGACCACAACATACATCATATACAGGCCATCGGCCACAACATACAACATATATAAGACACCGGCCACAATATACAACTTATAAAGGCCACTGGCCACAATATACAACAGATAAACTTGTCATCGGCATTAACACATACATTGGACTCACCTTGTTGATAGTGACCACATGGAATAAAATATTATGTAGTGAGAAAGATAAGGACACGCCCCAACATAATGTACTCTGAATTTATAACTAACTTCATTCATGTCATTAGAGAGGTTGATAGCCAACGAGAAAGATTATTTCACGGTCGCATGAAACAGTGTATATGTGATAAACTCTTTCTCGTTAGCTATCAACATCTCTAATGACATGAATTAAGTTAGTTATAAATTCAAAAAACAATATGTTGAGCCTCCTCCTTAGCTTTTTAACTTCGGTAATTTAGATTCTAAATCATCACTAATCAATCTCGTCACAGTCCACTAAAGTTTAATTTGATCCTAAGTTATAAATAAAAGACCTAGACAACATAAATGCTATATGAGCACTAACTAAATTAGAGAGTTTCAGAAGTCAACCAACATCATGAGGTGGCGTAAGAAGCAGGCCGACCCCATGTTGTGCCGCATCTCCGCACCGGCAGAGGCACGAGCGCATTGTGCTCGGGTCCATTGATCCCTCTGCTCCTGGTCCTCCCAGTACCTCACGAACTGGGCCCCGACCTTAGCCGTCATGAACGACGACGAGGTGGCTCTAGCACTCTATCGCTGCTTCTCAGTATAGATAATGTTATTGAACCGAGAAGCCTCAATGGAATGGAATGCACGCTGAGCCTCCTCCTCAATATGACCAGGCCAAGTATACTTGAGTTATCATGAAATTTATATACTATGTTAAAAATAGTACACAATTCGTAAGAAACATGTACAAAATAATAACACGTACCTTAAACTCGTTCCACCACCGAGTCCTCTCGATAAGGGATACCTTCCCCGGGGTGGGCCAGAACTCCCGCTAGTTCATGTTCTTCACCTTCTTCCCAAACCAGGCGGCAGGGATGTTTCCCTCATGAAGGTTTTCATTGACAAACCTGAAAATAAAAAGAGTTATATAAAATATTTTTATATGTAGACGCTTGACAATAATAATACAAATGAATAGAAAAAATAAATCACTTACTGGCCGCCCCGTATCTGCAAATGGATGTGGGACTCCGTCACGGCCGATGACTGAGTCTCCGGCACATGTGTACCAGTCGAAGACATGGGTGTCCCCTCTGGAGGAGAACTTCCCAGTGCTGTACCCGATGGCCCCTCCCCTGGATAAGACGCTGTCCACGGAGAAATAAAGTACCCCTCGTACCACTGGGTATCGCTGCATTTAATAAAAGTAAGGAATACAAGAGAAGATATAATAACAACATGTATCTTTATATATACTAACATCATTTTTAATTAAATAACAATTTATTTCAATAATAACATTTTTAATGGACTCAGTATGTCAGATTGTTCAGTATCAATTAATCTGAATCTATCTGCTCTACACAATTTTCTCGATCAATGAACAATGATATGAAGTTTTTATGTGGAATTAACATTGACAAACAAGTTAAAAGTTGAGTCGTGTGGTTCCACGTCAATAGATTGCCATCTAAGCGTAAGTGCTCGCGAAAAACTAAACGCTACGACACATACAAGAGTAATGAGGAATGACTAGCAGACTCTTAAATGACGTGTCCTTCTTGACAAGATGCAAAACCTTGTTGAGCAGTAAAGAGCGGGCTGATTAATGATCTAGAAGTCTTACAGGGCAATTTCATGACGACTACAATGTCGTTAAGATTTATACAACCAACAATCATTGTGAGATTGTAGTCGTTATGAAATTGCCCCTTAAGCCTTCAGTATCACTTATCAGCTTGCTCTTTCCTACTCAACAAGGTTCTACATCTTACCAAGAAGGACATGTGATTTAATAGTCCGCTAGCTAGTCGTTCCTCATTAATCTCGTGTGTGTCGTAATGCTTAGCTTTCTACGAGCACTAATGCTTAGATGTCTATTTATTCGCATCGAACTACATGACTCAACTCATAACCAATTCGTCAACGTTTATTCCACTAAAAACTCAATACAACGACCCAAGAGACCAAGAAAAATAAGCTCATCATCGTCCGTAGTACGTGTAATAAATAAACTTTCAACAAATATCAGGACTCATAGGAAATACATAGATAAACATCAAGTAAACTAGCATTCATAAAAGAAAAGACATTCACAATACATACGCACAATGGGTGTACATTTTCAAACTGTCAAATTGACAATTCAAGAACCAAATAGTACATGTCGCACAAGCGTATCGGTTGTACAACATGTATTCTCTAATGGATTCAAACGTTTCTATGCATTCTCTAAGTTGCAATTGCAACTTAATACAGAGTATGTGTTGGTCCCACTAGGCTCAATATAGGCTAGAGGGGAGGTGAATAGCCTATTTAAAATTTTCTTTCTTAAAATAGATAACTTAGAAAATTCTCACCCTTGACTTAATGAAGGGGTTTTAATCACAGCGGAAGACTTTGAGAAATTTTGAAGTAATGATTCTGCTCGGAAAGACTATAATAAAGTTTAAGCTAAAACAGATGCGTTGTGAAAAAAGAGTCCTCTGTTCCTAATGGATTTGAATTTGCCAGACAGAATGTAGATAATCAAAACAGAAAGGAAATGCTAAAAGTAAATCACACTGGGATATATAGAGGTTCACCAACTAACTAGCTAATCATCTACCAAGCTGGTCAGACTTGGATTTGTGAGAGAGTCCACTATTATCCTATCTATTACAAGTGTCAGTCAAACAGCAACCTTGAACTGTAGGCCTTTACAAGAAAGAAAAGATAAAACGAAACACTCTCAAACAATGTTCAAGCCAAGCAAGTGACCTGTGTTTTTGTGAGTGTGTGCAGCTAAGTGTATACACTTACGTGTGTGTTTACAATTCACCAAACGGCCTCCTGGGATCTCTGTGAGGGAGGCCTTCCTAAATGTTTGATGATTACAACAAAATACTAATTTGGCTAGTGCAGTAGGGGTTAGATCTATAAATTTCCTATCTCTTAAAGTGATCTGAATGCAGAAGTATGAGAACTTAAGATTCAGATCTCTTTTTGGCAGAGTGTTGACAGCTTCAGAAAATCAACCAAATTGTAAATAGTGAAGTCCTTCGCTATTTATAGGAAAAATTCTATTCGTCTGAGCATTCCAAGGAATCTGTTTTCAGGACACGTGTTAAAAGCTGACTTGGTTTGTTACGCGCTCAGTACTATATTTTGTCTTTTGATTTATCCAACGTTGTAGTACAATTTTATTTGCCATCATTCTTGTACCGACTACACAGACGATGACGTGTCCTTGTAGCCATTTATCCTTTGAATAATTTTGAATTTACAGCAACAACAAAAAATCCTTAGTGCACACAATGCTTTATTTTTAGTGGTCGTGCAGTTAATTTCGAACCTGGAAATTTGTTCACGACCATGTCAAGTTAAAAATATTATCATCGGAAGGAGCACATGTATCCATGCACGTAATAATTTAGATTTAGATTTCTGTCTCTTCCATAGATATGATAATATAAAGAATTCATTTTCTTCACTTCCATGGATACAAATGCCTCCAATTGTCCGGATATACTTGCGTAAGGTCTGAGCTGAAATAGAACCCATCTTCATTAAAGATCAGATCAAGAGTGTGATATGGTATGATATAATATGATATTATTCATGATATAAAATAAAGTTAAATAAATAAATATGAGATTTATATTAAAATATATCTTTTGTCCTTAGATGTAAAAAGTTGATTGTAATTTATAATATTTAAATTTAATGTAAAAGGTTTGAATGTGAGAAAAAAAATAATGAAAGAGGAGAGAAAATATGATACGAAAGGTTTGAATTGATTTATGTGAGGATATAGATATAGGGGTAGTAGATGGAAAGAGGGTAATGTTTGAAATGTAATATTTAATGAAATGAGTTGAGATATTGTATTTATGGTCGAATTTGACTGTATTACCGTATTATCATGTGTTGTGAAACTGTATTCGTGATCCGATCATAATTATCCAAGGAGCCACATTTTCGAATCGTTTTGTTGAAGACATCAAATATATTTTATTTTGAATCCTAATAAAAATGACAGAAGAAAAGCGTCCTCGGTAGAAAATCTGCCGAGCGCCTATGCGTTCGGTTCTAAATCGAGCGCCCAATGCACATATATGTGTTATAAAATGTAC
>JAOWAN010070539.1:0-11377 GCA_028566635.1 Lobelia cardinalis
CATCACTATCATGTAAATTATTAAAAGTCAAAGGACAAAATTGTAAAACTCCTACAAAATCAAAACCAACACAAAACTAACACAAAACACAAACAAAAATAAAATATATCAAAAAACTCCACTTCCAAACACACCCAAAATAATTTTATACCTAGGTTTAAAGAATTAAGAAGCGCCGGTATAAGACGGTTCGGTTTGGTTTTTAACCTACCAAAAAAATCAAAAATTGAAACCAACCCAGTTTTTAAACTTCAAAATTTTTAAAATCAAAACCAAACCAATTAGCTTGATTCGATTTTTTTTTCGTTGAGTCGGTTGGGTTGGGTCGGTTTTTCTATTTTGTTGCTCAGCCCTAATATCGGGGGTAAGTTTTCAATTTGACAGTTATGAGATTAATATGCGAGAATCAAAATCATAATCCGTATAATCTCGTCTAATTATCATTACTGCATGTTAAAAAACTTTATTAAAATTATTTCATTATCAATTTTACATATTTTCAAAGTATGTAATTAATGTAATAATTCTTGAATATTATCTGCTCTAATTCAACAAGGATGATAGGAGAAGGGATTTTTTTTTTTTTAAAGCCCTCCAAAATGCCAACCTAGTGTTAGAAATGCTTATTTTTTTATTCATATATATAAATATTATAAATTATATTATTATTATATTTATAATTGTTATTTATATTTCATATTAATATTATATATATAATTTAAATTTTTTATATATAGTATTTAAAAAATAAATGAACATTCATAATACCGAGCTAGGCGTATGAGAGGAATTTTGTCAGAATTTATTTTTAGAACAAATCAATATACGTTACCCAATGATTCGGTTATCCAATGTATGATTTAAAAGCAAATTTAGTACTTTAATTTCGGAAGGAGTAAATCTTGGGAATTTGGAAAGTTCTTTTTTTCAAAATAGGTGTAAATTAATTTTTAATATATACTTGCATGCATGTAATTTTCAAATCTCCGTGCCTTTTCCGTTCAACGCACTCTTTCACTTTTTCTGCACGTCCTTTCTATTAAAAATTGAATGGGAGCTTTTAATTATTTCTTTCTTTTTCTTTTGTTTAAAGATTTATTTAGTTTAGATAGATAGCAAAAACATCATATGAAAAAGTACTAATTATCGAGAAAAATAAAGAAAGAGAACGAAAAAAATTTGAAAAGTTTATACATGTTTGATAAGCGGAAAGATTTAGTAAGAAAGTTTTTCGATAAACAAAATTTCTATTAAATTTACAGAATAACATTTTAATAAAAAGTGTTTCATGTCGAAAAACTGTTGTGACGATTAAAAATATATATATATATATATATATCATGTCATCAAACACGCGCTTTTGCGGAAACAAAAGTTTTAACCTTCTTTTTCTTCTTATTTTTTGTATTTTTTTGCTATCCAAGTGTACAATTTTGTTATTAGTTATTTATTCAAGTAATATGAATATGGAACTTCCCTCCTACATTTCTTTTTTGGGCTCTGCGTAGCACAGGTATTTTTTTAGTAAATTATTATCTGTAAAAGTTATTTAATGTCAAAGTTTACATATTTTAATGATATCGTAAATGTACTAATAGTTTTAAATATTTTTTTTTAATTTTATGAATATAATTACTTAATAATATTTTGTTAATAAAACTAGGATTAATTATCATAATAACTGGTTTTTTATCTTCTGCATAAATATTTTTGTTGACTTAGACTACCGAATCCAAAGGTCCTTGTGATTTATGTAATATTGAATATAAAGAAAATATTAACATTCAAATTCATGAAATGTAAAAATTTTGCATATTTAAATGTATAACACTGATTATTAATTTAAGAATGGAAAAAGATCTACGTATAGAAAACAAAAAGGAAAAAAAAAACATTTTTGCCACCCGTTTACCTCTTTGAAATCGGACGAGTATTTTGGTAAACCGCACCGCTCACGTGAACTATTAATAAACCTATCGTTTCGTTTGGATTTATTAAACAAAAAGGTCGAGCGTCCATCTCCAGAGTCCCACCTACTTTGTCGGGTAATTTGCACCGGCCCTGTTGGTTTGGCCAAATTTAATTGTTCTCCTCAGGTTCGGTGTTTATACGGAGTACCCTTTTTTTAACAAAAAGTCATTTTTACCCTCAAATAATTTTAAGTACACTTGTGTTTTTTTTTTTTTTGAGGAAATGACTATTTTACCCTATCATTGAAGAATTTAATTACTCCCTCATACCTTATTTAATTTGAACATTAAATATTTTTAAAAATAAATAATTTTCACCGATTAATATATCGAATGTCTAAGATATTTGGTTGGAGATAATAATAATATTATTATTATTATTATTATTATTATTACAATAATAATACTACTACTAATAATAATAATAATATTTCAATAATAATACTAATAATAAAATTATTATTACAATAATAATAATAATAATAATAATAATAATAATAATATTACTATTATGATAATATTATGTTTGTTGATTGTGTTGAAGGCAGAAGGAGGAGGTATAAATTATCCCACCTTTACATTTTTCTTTTTTAAACTTTTCAATTGACATGATAAGCATCTTTCCTTCATGTTGCAAAAGAAAATGTGGACTTTTACTAGTTTCTTTTTAGAAGATCTTTGTGGTAATACGTGTTTCAGTGACAATGCTAGATAAATCCACATTTTCAATTACAAAATTAATCGCATATAAGACGGGCTTGTACTTTTTTTCAAAATATGAGTCCATACTACATATAATTAATTTTGCGATTAAAGGTGTCTTTTTATTAAGTGTTTTTTTTTCCTAATATATGTAAAGTGACTATGGAAAAAATAATTGAGCATGATAAGAGCAAGAAGTTGGAGGTGGAAAATATTTCTCAAAATTAACTAGTGTTCCAAGTATTATTATTATTATTATTATTATTATTATTATAATAATAATAATACTTCAATGTTTATAAACCAACCAAAAATTTTAGACGTTCGATATATTAATCCGTGAAAATTATCCATTTTTAAAAATATTTAATGTTCAAATTAAATAAGGTATGAGAGGGGTAATTAAATACTTCAATGGCAGGGTAAAATAGTCAATTCCTCACAAAAAATGAAGAGCACAAGTGTACTTAAGATTATTTGAGGGTAAAAATAATTTTTAGTTCAAAAAAATGTAGGCTCCGTATAAAGGCCGAAACTGAGGGGGGGCAACCAAATTTAGCCAAACCACGAGGGGGCGGTGCAAATTACCCCTACTTTGTCCTTAATTAATGCTCCCTCCGTTTCACAATAGTGGTCCTTTTAGACTTATGCACATATATTAAGAAATAATTTACATTGACAAATTTACCCTCATTAAATAATCTCTCTTTATTAATGAGAAAATAGATAAAGTATAATTAATGATTATTGATAGTTGAGAAAGTAGGAGGGCAATTTAGGAAAGTAGGTGTAAAAATTTCCTAAATATTCTAATAGGACAACTATTTTTAAACAAATTTTAACTTATAAAAGGATTACTATTATGGAACGGAGGGAGTATGAATTAGGTAAATTACAAAATATGAAACACAAGAATCTGAATAAAGAGCTAATGAATAGACTTATGATTTTTAATTTTAAGGTTACTCTCGTTTATAACAAAATTAATTTTACTTTGTACAAAATCGAATTCAGCATATTATCGTGCTGAACTCTATCCACCATCCCTTTTATTATTGTGACATATGTCCGGAGCGTTTCGTTTGAATTTTATTGATTCATGGTTAGGTGGTTAGACAGTCTGAAGGACTTTGAGTGCCATATCTTCCAAAACCAAGTTGTGTACCGTCCGGTTTGCAACCGATTAGGACCCCCCGAGGTGGAATAGTCTAAGACCAATTCTGCTCATCGAACCTAGGTTTGCGGCCTAACATCAAAGGAGTAAGAAATTCGGTCTACCCTCTTCTATCTTCCTATTTGTTTTTTCTTTCTTTTATTGGGGACCATATCCCGGCTCCCTTCGAAACCGGGATTGGAAAGGAGTTTGAGAAGTCTTAGGGTAGGGTATCGAATCAGATCGAGCAAGTTCGAATTGACGTAACAAACAAGATATTCGTCTATTGGGTGGAGTCATGCAAAAAGCTCAAGAGATCTATTGGAATGTGTACAAGGTGGACATTGAAAGCAAGATAACACATGCAATGTAGAAGGGTGAGTGTTGAACTTTGTTTATTACGATATCATTTGTAATAGAAGATCCTTTAAAAATGCAAATTAAGAATAGTGTACTAAATATTAGAATTATTCCAGCTTCATTGGCAAATGGCAATAGCTTTGTATTGGATCTTTCCATGACTTATAAACACATGTATAGTGCAAGGTATCAATCTTTTTTTTTTTAACACTTTTGATATGTCATAAAAACAAATAACTTTCATAAAGGATAGAGCCAATGCAACACACGACATGAATATTAGACTATTAGATGTCACACATTTTAAGTAAAATAAACAACAAATCGAAGTAGAACTACGTTGACTTCTCTACCAGCAAAAAAGAAAAAGATGGAGGCATTCTAGCGGCCTTGGCCATGCCTTTCTAGCTCGAATTAAAATGATGCCGATCACTACGCAAATTGCAAACATGCATGACAACATCAAGCAAGATCCCTTTTTTTTTTTTACGTATCGTTGGGTCTTGCAAATGTTTTTCCTCCTTGGTAGTTGCAAAAACGGAGGAAGACATGACAGAGATTCAAATTGAGTACGAAAAATTTTAAAATATATGCTCATCTATCTAAAGATTGAAAGCTTTTAGGCTTGCCTAAATTGATTTAAGGTGTGTGATTAGAAGGTTAAAATCATATCTCACTGGTGGTGTGAGGGAGGTGTGGGGAAGGTAGCTTCCAGTGTCTTTGCATCTCACTGTTTCAATCATCAGGCCTGATTATAACTCACTCGTGATGAGCTAAGAGTTGATGACAATCACTTTTTAAATGAAATACAATCTCAAATTTGAACATGATTCATCTGACTTTGGTACACTAAGCACCTGGCTGCCAAACTCTATTAGTAAAACATGGTGTCTTTCACTTTAACTTGAACCCAATATTAAATGGATGTTACATTACACAAGTTGGCCTTACAGAGCAAGTCTAAAAGTAGCATACACACTTGCACACGAGTTAAACATAATTTAGGTTCATATCTTCGAACCTTTGTTGTTTGGCCAATTCAAGGGTTCATCTTATAGTTAAAAAGAAACATGGAACATTGTAGCCAGCAAAAGATATCCAAAGCCAGCGAAGCACTGCTGGAAAAATGGGTGATAATTCATTTTAGAGCCATTTTAAAAATTGGTCCCATTACTCCTATAGAGTGGATCTGAGTGAATTCAAGCACTCCGTTGTGGGAGCTACAACATGGAAGGTCAAGCGACTAAATTGTTCGATAGGGTGAATGTTAAAATTGACCATGAAAATGGTTCGTCGAAGTGGGTGTTATCCCACATGGAAAGAAAAATAAATGTAAAGAGTGTTTATAAGCATTTGTATTGGATTTAAGGGCATGCCCTTAGGGGCATCCAAGTTTTGCAGAGGGTGAAGTCTTACTTACACGCGTGCCGTCGCCGTCGGCCGACTCGGTCCGGTCGATCGCGCGTGTGAGTGTGTTGCCTTGGCTCCATGGTAAAAGACTTTTTACTATTTTCCAGAATTTTGAATTTGAAATTCAAATTCACAAATCGATGCAATTGAATTGCATTAAGCATGTGTTTAACTCTCTGATTTGTAACTATTTGCAATCGATACAGATTAATGGTCATTATAGGTCAATAATTGCTGAATTAATTGTAGGTACGGAAACCGGTATAAAGAGAGTAGCTGGGTTGAGCCAAAGGAGACATACGAAAATTCTATCTACGGAGCTCTCTCCCTCGAAATACCCTCTCCCTAAATCAGATTCTCGTTGCTCGATCACGTTAGATACGTGCTTCGGCGGAGTGTATACGAAGGAGTCCTGAGAGGCGATTTGTTCCGTCCATCCGAAAGCACCGGTGGATAAATACGCTTTAAGAAAATCGTAACTATTACGAGATCCTTCGATAACGTTTATCAAATACATTTCAGTACGATTTTCTTTCATTTATATTTCCTACGATTATCTGTTCTAATATTATCTTAGAATAGGACCAAAGACGGTGGATTGTAGTGCCTACCGATTTCTTGTGCATAAATTAGAGATACCTAATTTTAATGTGAATACCATTATAGAAGTACGAACAACTTCATTTTTCGAGAAAACCTTTCCCTACAAGCAAGAAGCAAGTAAAAGTTTGTCAAAACGAGCTAGAGGTTCGGATCATGACGAAGAATCCCAAGAGGATGAACCTCGAAGAGGAAAAAGGACAAAGACTCTTAAGTCTTTCTGATGAGAGGAACCTTGATCAAAAGAAGATCAAAACCCCTTTCAAGTGCGGAAACCCTAGAAACGTTAATTGGTAAGAATGGATGGATGACTAATCAACCCAACAAGCACGATTGCTTTAAGAACTGAGAAGATAAATTGATGAATGATACTAAACCCCTAGGTCTCAATTAACCTAAGAACTCAATAGGGGAAGTAATTGTTCAGGAACAAAATTCAAGACAAATAATTCGGAATAAAGAAAAGCTCACAAAGAGAATTTTCGGAACAAAGCAAAAGCTTTAATTAATTTCAAACTCAAAAATTGAATTTTAATATTGAATACAATGGAAGCCTTTATATAGGCTACAATATTATAATCCTAAACCAACTATGAAATAAGAAAACTACTAATTAGGAAATCATAATAAGAAACGAATTACAATTTAGAAACTAGAAACTCAAATAAGAAACAACTTCTAAACTAGAAACCAAATAGGAAACGAAATTAAGAAACCAATTTGGAAACTAACTATAGTTTTCTAATTCAGCGAAGGAAACCAAAACAGAAAAGGAAATGGTTGGCGCTGCTGGACGAGCATATGTTATACTCGCCCTCCTAGGCCACTGCTTGCCTTTCCTCGCGTCCCTCGATCAAGCATAACGAGCTCAGCTTTTCCTGGTCTTCCTTTCTTGAACTGTCCCCCATTGATACCTCGAAATAAGCTACGAGAAACCACTAAGCTGCTTCTTTCCTTAGCTCGCGTCACAGGACCTCGCAACCTGGTCGCTTCTTGAGTTGACCCTGGCGATCTCGCATCACTTTCGGTCCTGACTTTCTAACCTTCATGGTAGAAGACGGTCCAAGAACCTATGCAGAAGCAATGTCATATCCCGAGGCTCCTTATTGGAAGGAGAAATAAAGAGCGAAATTGACTCAATTCTGCAAAATCATACGTGGAAAATTGCAGAATTGCCTTCTGGCCGCAAGCACTTGGGTGCAAGTGAATTTTCAAGAAAAAACTAAAGGCTGATGGGACAGTAGATAAGTATAAAGCAAGGCTAATAGCCCACGGGTACAAGCAACTCAAAGGAATTGACTTCTTTGATACATATTCGCTGGTCAAGCGAATTACGTAGATTCGAGTGTTAATAGTCATTGCCGCGTTATACGATCTCGATAATCACCAGATAGATGTCAAGACCGCGTTCTTGAATGGTGAATTAGAAGAAGATATATATATATATATATATATATATGAAACAACTTGAAGGGTTCGTTGTCCCAGGACAAGAAAACAAAGTTTGTCGCCTTGTAAAATCGTTGTACGGGCTCAAGCAAGCTGCAAAACAGTTGCATCTAAAGTTTGATCAAACCATGATGTCAGAAGGATTCCACATCAAGGAGTGTACCAAATGTGTATATGTCAAGACCACTCAAAATGGCTTTGTCATTGTGTGCCTATATGTCGATGATAAGCTCATCATGGGAAGAACAAAGAAAATCATCGAAGTTACGAAGAAAATGTTGGCCACCAAGTTCGATATGAAAGATATGAGGGTGGCCGATGTGATGTTGGGAATTAAGATTTCCAAGACAAATGAATGATGTACCTTATCCAGTCTCATTACAATGAGAGTGTGTTGAAGAAATTCGACAGTGACAAAGGTAAACCCATGAAGACCCCAGTGAACTTGACATTACAGTTGTCTAAAAACACTGGGGAGAGTATTAACTAGTTAGAGTACTCCAGGACAATTGGCAGTCTGATGTACGTTACAAACTGTACTCGAACAGACATTGCTCAGGCAGTCAATAAGCTTAGTAGATTTACTAGCAATTCTGGTGCTGACCGGCCATTGAAAAGCAATAGTGAGAGTTTTGAAGTATCTCAAATATACTTAAAATCATGGATTACACTATACTAGATATCCAGCGGTCAGAAAGAATTTGAATTGTTAGCAACGTTAGTACAAATAAACAAAAACGAAACGAAAGACAAGGAAATCGTAAAAGTTAGACTACTAGAAAATATTGAAATAGAGACTGAAAATATAGGGACTGATAATATTGGTTACTAATAGGGACCAACTTATTAAACATGAACTAACTTGTTGGTCTCTAAAATATATTTAGAGACTGACTTTATTTATAGACTAACTCAGTCCCTATTAGGGGCCAACTTCAGGGACCAAGTTAGTCCCTAAATATTTATATATTTATACAAAAAAAATCAGACATGGTTCTATTTCTTTCCTCATTCCCCCCTCCCCCACAATCGAGCCTAATTCCCAAATTCCCCATCTCCGAAAAACCCTAGCCGCCGCCCCTTTCTCCATTTTTCGACGTCTCTCCCCATCATCTCTCTTCATTCCGGCGCCAGCAATCGACGTAGAAGCAAGATCTCCTGCCGTCCCTCCCTTCTCTTAATCCAAGTAAGTTACTGTTGATCAAACTCTATAATTTGCTTAAGTTCATCCCAAAATGTTACTAAGCTTAGATCATTCGTGCCTAAACATTTACATATATTAAGCTTAGTCCATATAACAGTATTTCGTAATATCTTAATAAGTCTCTCTATTATAACTGCCATATAATCTAATCTTGCAGGAACATCCTTAAGCTAAGAGCTGATAGCTTTAGAAGCTATCACAAGCTCTTAAGCTCGTTGGATAAGCTACTGATATGGGCGTTCATATTATCAGCAGCCTGGTTAAAATCAAAGCTGCAATGCTTGTTTGAATGTCATAATGGTCTCCAGATTTATGTGCTATAATTAATTGTGAATTTTGAGATGCCATTTATTATTAGCCGAAAATGATTAAAAACCTTTTTGATCAAAACAAAACCGATGCTAACAGACATTCTATTTGCAGTATGTGTAGCAACTGTTCGATAAGGATAAAGAGCCCAAAGTCCAAGATTATCATAGGCTCTCCATCCTATCACGTCAAGACAAAAAAGCAATTATTGTTGGTGTCATATTTCTCAGATTGCCAAGTCTTGAAGAAGTAAACAGTCCAACGGACAAATCCTTCTCCCCTATAAATATGAAGATCTTTTGAAGAATGAAGTGTTCTTGCTGGGTATCTGCAAATACATATATAAGAAAAGAGAGACACCATTGAGAGAACCATTTAAAGCTTTTGCACCCTTTGAAGCCTACATTTTACCCAGAGCTTTAACTACTTACCAATACACAGTATCTAATCATTTAGAGTGTCTCCCATTGTAATATTCTTGAGGCACCGAGTGAAATCCGTTCTATTGAGAGAATATCATCACTCAAACCAACCACCAAATCACTAGGTTAGTCACGGTGACTTGTACACGATCCATTAGGATCAATAGGCTTTCGCTTAAGCTTAAAATATTGAGCTAAGGAGTTATTGTAATATAGGATCATTAAATATAGTACACGTCACAAATCCTAGTCTAACCCACTAGGTAGTGGAAGTAGGAGTTATTTAACACTCCGAACCACTATATATTCTTGTGTGCTTTACTGTCTGTTAAAAGCGTTGATTTACTCTCACACTTTCATAGAAGCTCTGCTAGCTAAACCTTGCGGCGTCCTGTTGACTCAGGAGCTCAAGCTCGGTCGAAAGCTTTTATCTTATAAGCTTTTTACATTGCTAAAGAAATATACTTAGGCTATATGCTCAAAGAGTTTCTGCCTAAATCATAGGTAAGAAAAGCTTGAGTAGTTAAGACTTCAGTTGGATCATTTCCGCAGCAGGTTTGAAATCAAAGCTAGCTTATCCACACATAGAAGTTTTGAATATAGCTTAAAGTCTTTAAAGTTTTAAATAAGCTATTCACCCCCCCTCCCACCTCTAGCTTATTTCTTTCCAGTGGAACTAACAATAGGTATCAGAACCTGACTTTGCAAAAAGAATATTTTCAAACTTAACAGCTTGTAAACAAAGATCCATGGCTGAAAAGAGTGTCCAATTCTACAATGTTACCAATGTTCCTATTCTTGATGATAATGACTTTGAAGTATGGAAAGATAGAATGACTTAGTATATGGATTATATTGATGAAAGACTAACGACGGTCATTCTTAATGGTCCTATGTTTCTTCTAAAAGTCAGTACCACTCCTAGAGTTGTACCCCCACTTGCTGATGTGGACGGAGTTGTTCCTGAAGTTCAATTTGATGAGACTTTGGTAAGAAAGCCCCGTAATGAGTGGACAAAAGAGGACAAGCTAACATATGGGCTAGATAACAAAGCTAAATACTTCTTGACTTGTGGAATTAACAACAAGACTTACAAACATATCTATCGTTGTAAAACCGCACAAGAAATATGGATTGCTATCTTACAGTATTATGAAGGTGATCAAATCACAAAAGACAACAAGCTCTATGGTGCTATCCAAGAGTTTGAAGCTTTTAGAAAAGAACGTAATGAAAGCATCAGAGAAGCTTATGATAGATTTTGTGAAGTTTGCAATACTTGTGCAGCTCTAGGTAAAGAATACAGCATGAAGGACCTCAACATGAGATTTCTTGGATCTCTTGGAAGTGGATGGCGCATGAAGATTAAAAGCATCAAGGAAGCTCGAGACCTAAACACCACCCACATACAAAACCTTGTCTCAAGCTTGTTTCTATATGAGAAAGAATTGCTTAAACTACTACAAACTTCAGACAAACAGCTCAAGCAAATAGCCTTCCCAGCTCAAGTTCCACCTACTATTGCACAACCCTTTGAAACTCAACTACAACAGCTCTATCTAGAAAAACCAAGCTCCAGATACGACTCAGATTTCAGAACCTCGAGAAGATGCCTTTGCTGCCTTTGCTCGAAACTATCTCAAAAACAAGTTTGTAAAAGGCAACAACCTAGGTTCCAAAAAGCTTCCTCATGTAGACACCCCATTTTTGACCCCCGGCAAATTAGGGTTTCTACCGGGGAATTTCTACTCAAAGAAGAATTAAAAGTAACATTGATTAAAGATGTTACTTACATTCA
>JAOWAN010070640.1:0-11371 GCA_028566635.1 Lobelia cardinalis
TTGTTTTTGAGGCTCTTGGTCAGAGTGTCATTTGCAGTGTCGCTTTGATGTTTGATTCATTTGGTTCGAGGCATTTGGCCGGCTCAAGTGTTATGGATTTTGATTTTGGTATCAATTCGTTGTATTGGTTTTTGTTCCTCAGTCATAATTCAAATGGGGGGGGGTAAGTATTTGGTTTAGTTTGCTTTCGCATGTTTCGCCATTGTTATTAGTTGAGTTGGGTTCTATACACTACTATAACCTTCTTGTTGGCAAGCTCTCTTACTGGGCAATTTGTGCTCACCCTTTCTCTATCCCTCTTTCCTTCCAGGTACTTCATAGAGGAGAAGATCGATGTGGTATCGAGTTTTTGCTAGAAGACTAGTTGTTGATGTAACTAGTGATATTTTTGGATAATGATGTAACTACTTGTATATGTTCATATATATGGTGTAAGAGTTGTAAATATTAAAGTGTGCTTTATGGTTAGAGTTATTTTCTAGCACTTAGACGCTCTAATGTACTCGTTGGGTCGTGATATATATATATGGTATGATTACTACGTTTATGAAATTAAAAAGTGAAAATTTGGTTGGTAGTTTGGTTTAGATTTATTTCGGGGTTTTCGTTCGTCACTCCTCGAAGATCGTGCGATCGCGGTTTTCGAGGCGCGACAGCTATAGCGCCCCGATAGTGTTCATTCCATGCCAGTACTACCAAGCTTGTACCTAAGGTATATAGGACTTGTACGTAAGCCCTAATTCTATTTTAAGCTAAATTAGACTTCATAACTGTGATCGAGTAGCTAATCAAAGGTTAGAAACTAATCATAAGATGGAATTAAGCCTTAACGAAGTACAATACGAGCTAGATTAACATTACCCTACTTATTACCAACTCCTGTATACGTGACTACTCAAATGTATTCTCTATGAAAAGCATGGGCCGTTAGGCCATGGTAATATTATTAAGCTCATGTTGGGTGGTTACCCTATTTTACATACTTATTGTGATATATCATGCTGGGTTGTTACCCTTTCTTGCATACTTGTTAATATCATGTGGGTTGGAAACCCTAATTTTTATTTGCATGCTAGTTAACTATATATCTTGAAAATACTATTCCATGAAGCATGCCCCCTGATTATGTCCTGTTGGATTGGAAACCCTTATACATGTCGCATACTTATTCGTTACATCATGTTGGGCTGGTAACCCATTAAATGCTCACTCGTGATATTTTGTTGGGTTGGAACCCTGAATCCGTGACTTGCTTGTCGCGGATGCCACGACCTTCTAGTGTTGACCGGTCTGGGCAAGGGGTGCGGCAATCCATCTGAACCGCATGAAGGCCGTTGGTCGGACCCGGTTCCTTGTACCAACTCCCTAGCCCTCCAGGTAAGGAGTAGCCTTGGCGGGTAGGGTCGTAGGATTGGGCGTGGGTTTAATCCCCATAGGCCCTCGATGTGATGAGGAAGATAGCTCTTAAGCTATAAAGGCGTAGTACTCGAGCTACGACCACCCGGCGTGAAAAGGTTGCCCCGTGATTGCGGCCATGGGAGGAATTTACCTGATTAGTAAGCCAAGTAACGTGACATGCTTAATTGTTAAGTGAAATGCAAGATTTCCTACTCGCATGGTTGCATTATCTCATGAGTATGCTTCTGCATGATTAGTGTTACATGATTAATTGAAATCATGCATGGTTGTTAACTGCACACAAGCACAAGAGCACATGTTTTCAAAAAGATCCTCACTGAGCCTAGTGGCTGACTAGTTTCAAAACTATATATATTAGGCAACGAGGTCTAACTATAGCATGGCTCGTGACTTGAGGAGCGTGTGGAGTTCTCAAAGAGTACGACCTAGTGGTATATATATGTAAGCACAAGCGTGAAGAGGTACTAGTTTGTAATAAACAATGTTTGAAGGACGAGTTTGTAATAATTAGCAGTGCCAAGACTTGTGACACGAGCTATGTTATGGTTGACGTAGTTGTAATGTAATAGTTAGTTATTTGCGAGCTTGCTCTATTTTATACCTACCCTCACGCCTTGACTTGGACTTTGAAAGGGGCCCGAGTTTGGGGTGTGACAAAGAAGTTATGGATAGTAGCAATAAAATAAGGGCGTTTAAAGAATTAAATGGATTCCTAGCAGTTGAATTATTCTAATAATCCAAAAATCAATTACAGGAAGCGACCACCGATTGATGTGGGTATTGGGCTCATAACTACTTCAATGGTTGGAGTAGCCAAATCTTGGGTTGTCTATGCCAAATCGGGTTTGTCTCTCTTCGATCTGGGTTTGTCTCTCTCCAAGCAAAGTACCCATCAATCAAGGATTTTGTTTTCAACGGGACTCGGAGTAGCCGGTGACGAGGACTGTGATTTGGATGGAGCAGAGGGTTTGTTAGAGGCCGGTTAAGATTTCAAGTCGCACGGATCAGAGGAAGATGGTTTAACGTCGGCGACAATGAGTGATGTTGTGGTGATGATGATGACGAGGAGGAAGGTGGTGGCAGAGAGGGAATCGACAATTGTCATTTTTGATGACGAGGAGGAAGGTGGTGGCAGAGAGGGAATCGATGGTTGTCATTTTCCGGTGATGATGGGCATCGCATGATTTTATTTTAAGCGAAAAAACTGGAAAGTTGACTTGCAATTTCTTTTGTACAGTAAATCTGGGTTCGAGAGATCTGCAAAAAGGTTTGATACGCAAATTATGCCGACTTGATTTATGAATTTCTTCTCTTTAATTGTTGGTTTGCAAATGGATACAGACCTAGAAATGTAGGATACCTCATATTTGAGTCCTTCAATCGGACATGGATGGATGTTAGGGGAAAGGGTAATTGTGTGAATTGCAAATGGATACAGACCTAGAAATGAAGGATACCTCATATTTGAACTAACCATAATATTTTTCTTAGCTCGGAAGTATCCATAAAATCGATCAAAATACAAGTACTATTTATGAAGTTAACTATTTTTTAAATCATTGTGATCAACTGTATTATATTTTTAAATTTTTTATAAAATAAATATCTTCGAAGTATTTTTTTTATTTGTGTTATATTTATGTAAAAATTATACGTTAATTGAATTAATAAATAAAATCGACAAAGGGTAATATCTGTATAAACTGTGTATTAGGTATTATGCATCTATATATGTACACACAAAATCTAGGGAATAAATTAAAATAAATCTAGGAACCATCGTACATGCTACTCACATTAATTTATAAAATTTTAAAACTAATGTAAATATTCTCACATTAATGAAGAATTTTTTTTAAAACTAATGTAAATTTTCTACCTAATGACATATATAATTTGCAGAGTACGCACTACCGATCAGAATTAATTAACTTACCATTTTTAATTAATTTGCTATAATTCTTAACCAATTCCTTTGCTATAAATTAAGCACCTCAGCTACACACGGAGAGAATTATAAGTTAGAAGAAGCGGTAGCACGTACTGCTCCTGAGTCCTGGCAATATTGAGATACGCCGGCGTCGTTCTCTTGGTAGCGTTACCGGCTACCACCGCAGTACTTTGGCAATCGCAAGCTGTTGATGATCATTCTCCTCCGTTCCCATCCTCCTCCTCGGCAGCAGCAATAGCCGGTACGTACGTATGTACAATTTATATATATATATATAGGCGGAGCCAGGTGGTCTGACGCTACCCCTCCTAATTAGGTTTATGTTTGGCAAAAAGTTAGTGAAAATCTTAAAAACCCCTAATTTGATTTAGTTTTTGCGTTGTTAGGTTTTTTCCCACAATCTTAGTGCCCTAAATCGCCCTAAATTGTTGACTGATTGAACTTTTATTTTTTCCGTAAACCCGCTGGATGTTGTTTGCCCTATCCCTAAATCTTCTAGGCTATTAAGGATGTTGGTAAACTTTTGGTGGAGTTACTTTCCAACTCTCAATTTTTCCATCCCAACCTGTTGATAAAATATTCAAGTTAAGGATGCTCTTCTTTGTATTGAAAAGTTTCTACCTCTCATACCCTCTCATTTACATGCATCTGTTCAGAATACAATTTTAGATCCTTGGGTTGATGACAGACTTGTGTGTACTCTAAGTTGTTCTGGAATATTCATTATTGTAGCTTTCTTGGAATTCTGTAGGATTAAGAGCACTCATGTTAGATGGTTTAAACAATTTCTATGTCGTGGTTTCCAATGAAAGTTTGTGGTTTTCTTTGGAAAATAAAAAAAACAAAACCAAATTAAATGGGCTTTCCGTAAGGCTTGTGATGCCTTCTGTCATGTTACATAAACATCTCCCCTAATTATTCCCACAGGAAATACCTTCTTTCTAGAAGGAAGTAGAAAAAATATTGATATATTATAGATAATTCCTTGAATTTTTCTTCTATCATAATCCTGCTCCCTCCCTAATTTCCTGTTAATATTTTTATATATTTTGTTTAGTTGTTTCACAATATATATAATATGCATACTGATCTTGTGTATGCATGTATGCAGATCATGGAGAAAATCATAGCAACGACTAAAGGCTAGGCAACCTCGGACAGATGGTCGTGGTTGGATGTCCCAACATTTTTCTGAATGGTGGACAAATTGATGTACGGGGGCAGATTGGTGGAACGATAATCCTACCTCAAGACCAACAGTTAGTAATCTTTATGTTCATTTTTCCGCTTTTCATAATTTCTTGACCTTTTTTCAAATGATTAAACATAACTTCCTACAAGATTTGACCCATATCATGAATATTATGCATGCATCCGTCTACATCAATGTAGGCTAGATACATCAATTTTGAAATTGTCGGACCGCCATCGGTTAACCCCCTCAAAATCATATCTCAATTTATTATTGTATTGGTGCTACAATCTCAAATATCCACATGAAACATAATTGAAAATTTTTGTGTTTGCAATTAATGTCCGCATATATATAAATTTTTAGTTTTGGTTTGATTTTAATGATCAGTATTATTCGTTAGGTGATGTCTGCATACCAATAAGCAGCGGAGGTAAAACAATAAATATAACGAGATTGCTTTGCAGTCTAGGACATGGCATCATGTTTGCCTAGATTTGTAATGTTCAATATAAAGCTACAAATTAATCAATGTAAGTAATTAATATATAAATAACATACGTGAATTTGTTTGGCTTTTTAATCGGTGTTGGAAGCCTAGATCGTGGGGATGATGTAGCTAATGTGGAGGGCGTGAGCGTTGCACACTGCAAATTTACTAAAACTCTAAATGGGATAAGGATGAAGACATGACAAGTACTTACATGTGCAATACATGTATAAATAATTATACATACGTGCATATATATATATACAGTTCATTCATAAGTCGGCAGATTGTTAATTACCTCAATGTTTGATCGTAACTTTTAAATTTGTTATACATACGGAATGAAAAGGGACTAGCGAGCAAAATAACGTTTGACGACATTATACTCAATCCAACTCATAATTGCATTTACATCGGAGAACGTTACTCTGATAGGCACAACAATCAAACTTGTCAAATACATATAGATGTTGTTTGATTAATTTATTTAAATATGTCTTTTACTAATTAATTAACTAATGTTGGAATAAGCACACATGTATATGTACGAGACGTGTACGGTGGCATACAAACATGTATTAAGAGGGTTTAAGGAATTAACACCTGACAAATTGCCGATGCTCTTCATATTTATTGGCAATTAGTATAGTGTTGATTCCTTAAATCCTCTGATACATGTTTCAATGACAACGCAGACGTCTCCAAGATATAATGGTGTATATATATAAGTGCATGTGGATTATTCAACATTAATTAATTAATTAGTAGAATATATTTCAAATAAATTAATTTAACAATACATATATATTAATCTTACGTTTGTTGGACAAAGTTGATTGTTGTGCCTATCATTGTTGGTCAATGTAAATGTGATCGACGATTATGTCATTGAAGGTTATATTTCTTGCTTGTCCCTTTCGATGTACGTACAAAAAATTTAAAAATTATGATCAAATATTATGTTAATTAACAATCACACAGTCGATCGTATGTCTATGAATCATATATATATGCTTGTATAATTAATTATACATGAGTCAACAAGTACGTAATTGCCATGTCTTGATTCTTGCCCCATTTTGAGTTTTAGTAAATGTATTGTGCAATGCTCACGCACTCACATTAGCTGCCTCATTCCCATGACCTAGGCTTCCAACACTGGTCAAAAAGTCAAAACAATTTCACACATTTTATTTATATATTAATTATGTACATTAATTAATTTCTAGCTATATATCCAATATTACATACCTAGGCAAACATGATGCCATGTCCTAGATCACAAATCACTTCTGTTATATTTATTGTTTTACATCCGCTGTTTATTGCTATAGATTTATTACCTAAACAATATTGAATATCATAATCAAACTAAAATAAATAAATCATAAATACGCGGACATTAACTGAAAATACTAAATTTCAATTACGTACCGGTGGCAATAGTTCGAACGTTGATGTTAACGTTCGTCGACTTGGATATGTCGATGCCATCTATGTTCTGGGCAGTTTCACGAGCAAATTTGAGATTGTAGCACCAATATATACAACCATCAGTTGAGATATGGTTTTTTGGGGTTGACAGATATAGGTCCGGCAACTTGAAGATTGTTGTATCCATGAAATCCCAAAGCCTATATGGTCGACGGATGCCTGAATAATATTGATGATAAGTGGGTTAAAATTCTTGTTAGTAGTTTGTTTAATCCTTTGAAAAAATGTCAGAAATTAAGAGAAGAAAAAATAGAGAATATGAAGATTACTTAGGATTGGTCCCGAGATAGGATTATCGTTCCACCAATCTGTCCCACGTCCATCAATTTATCCACCACGACCGTTTAGAAAAAGATTGGGGACAGTAGAAAAAGAAATCCAACCACAGCCATCTGGTCCACTCGCCCAATAGGTTCATTTTCATCTTTTTGTAATTATGGTCTAGGTAGTGCCAAGTTTCTTGAAGCTATTGCGTTGCAACCTTTTGACACCAAACAGGTGACGAAATTTGTATTATCGAAGAACACGCATGATTTCAGCGTGTGACCTGTGTGTCTCTGGTACTTGCTCCAGCCTCAAGGTAATGAGTTGGCTAGCTGACAGTACCATTTTGTTGATTGTTGCTGCTTATTAATTTCTATTAATGCGTCGTATCTGTGTTCCTTTAGTATTGGTGGAGTCTACAAGCATGAAGATCATTTAGTGGGCAGGGAGCTGATTGAGCATGTCCGGAAGACACCTTTTTCTGTTATTGTGCTTCACAACTTTGATCAGGCTAAAAAGTGTGCTGCCGAATTAGTCTTACATGTCCTGAAATTTGGCAGATTTGTAGATCGTAAGGGCAACATTGCTGATTTCTCAAAGACATTGATTATCATGACTTCTGAGGTCGGTAAAAGCTACCCGCTGCATCGTGGAAGATGCAAGTGCGTAAGGGTGAAGCGGCATCTCCCCATCAAGAAACATTCAGGGCATGTGTGTGATTTGTTTCCATATCTGAAAATGGTTATACATCCCTTCATTAACATCTTTGCTCAGTTTGGTTGCAAAAACTAATTTCTGCTTCAAAATTATCACCTGCAATAATTTTCCTCTTTGTCTTTAACAGGCAAAAAGGTCTTTCAATAAGGAGTTCTTGGATACTATTGATGATATCATTATATTCGATCCTCTTCACTTTCAAAAATATCATGCTGCCACTAGGCTTGTTCTAAGGGATGCAGTGGATGTTTTGGTACAAAAAGGGATGATTGTATACCCATCTGAGGTGCACTGACAAGCTTAATGGCCATGTCCTCAGTATGTTTTACATTTCCTATTATATTGTTTTATCACATAAAATCGTATTTAATTAGTATATATGTACGGACATGAAGCAGATATGATCGTATAATATGTGCCCTATTCAGATAAGTATTTTATAAATGAAATAAAATTGAAGTGATAGGTGTATACCCGTAAAAGGTGGAAGCCGGAAGGTGGGAGGTTTTGTTGGATATCTTAGATTCATGCTACCTATATGGAACACAATGTTGGGCAATGAGATGAAATATCTGGTTAGAAGCATCACACTTGCTTTAGTCTTTAAGCGTTCTTTGTTGTTCTTGTAAGCACTTCTTAATAAATTACAAGGGTTGGAGTAAAATATCCTCTCCAACCATTAAAAAATAAACTCTTAGCCTAATGAATGATTTTATCCAAAATGAGAATGTTAATATGGATATTAGAAACTAAGAATGATAAAATTTGAAATGAACAAATATGAGGATTTGGTAGGGAGATATTATTAGTAAATACATCTTGTTCGTATATAGAACTAAATTACTGGCCGAGTACATATAAAAACTTTACAAGTCGCTGAACTTGCATTTCCATTGCTGTTACCTTTTTTAAGATTGATAACACTCTTCTTGAAGGTGCAAGGATGGAAAATCCGAATGCAGCTTATCCATTTTGGTAATTAGAATGACATTTCAGATTTGCGCATTCCATAGATCTCGTGTTGGTATGAAGCTTTTGTGCATATATACATAATATCCTTGAATGACCAAATATCCGTGCCATAGTGATCCATAACAATTTTACTTTTTTTCATTCCGTAATGAACTTTTAATTGTTGCAAGGGGTTGTGGTTGTTCCAGGTCTCTGAAGTTTCTTTAAAGACTTGGCTTAGACAGAATGTGGTACCGAACTTCTAAAGTATATTGCAGAATATGGAAACAGTGATTGAGCTGCTATTTACTTGGATGCGTCAGTGGGGACAGAACAATTATCTTATCGATTGAAAACTGGAGGTCCATTAGATGACAAAGACTTTAAACGACTGAGAGATCAAGTGAAGTGTAGGAGATTACTTCACCGCAACGAGAAAAGACAAGTTGATTAGATCTATTTATTGTGAAAGAAATCATCGGAATGATTATATGTTGCAGCAAGAAGGCGAAAAAATAGTCTTTTTATTGCTGAAATGGTTGAAGAGCTCGAAAGATTTTTAGCGTTGTTTGAAAGAAATGCCCAAGATGTTGCCGTGTTGTAGGAGCAGAGAATGGTCTGGTTGCTTATTAACTGCTTACTTTGACCACTCTTTATCAACCCTAGTCATCTTGAACTTGAAGAAGTGTAATGTGTTACTACAAGATATCTCAATATTTTTCTACGAATATGCAGGTTGAGAGGATATCTGCAATGGATTCGAGTCATGATGAGGAAAGGAAATTCATTGATGAAAGTGTAACGGAATGGCCTGGTTGAAATTTTCGCCATTAAGGGGGAAATGATGCCTTTCATATTGTTGAAGATTTTGGAATGCATTAATGAACCCCAGACCTGCAACGACCTGCCAAGT
This sequence comes from Lobelia cardinalis, assembly GCA_028566635.1. Classification (NCBI taxonomy): domain Eukaryota; kingdom Viridiplantae; phylum Streptophyta; class Magnoliopsida; order Asterales; family Campanulaceae; genus Lobelia; species Lobelia cardinalis. Next base: position 9,392 of record JAOWAN010070640.1, read on the forward strand.
ATGTCCTATTCTTAAGGATCTCACCTGCTGGTAAGGTTGATCTTATGAAAGGCCTCACTGAGAATTTTGGATCCAAAAGAATGGTTCGAGTCAACTTGTAGCCTGCCAAAATTCTGATTTATTTTCTCTGCTTAGTGACAGAAATTTTCTACTGACATTGCGAGTATAGATTACTCTACTCTTTTTAGGTCTTATTATTATATTATGAGTCGGATTGAGCCGAATTTTTACCAATTCGAGTCGATATTTCACATATTTTTTTACGAGTCGAACTTTCATGAATTCAATTCGAATCTAAAATGAATGAGTTTGGTTTGGCTCATGACGAGTTCGCAAGCTGCTCGCGAGCGTTCGTGAGACTTCGCGAGTCATGAATTTTATGGACCTTAACAGGTCTTAACGGATTTTTTGATAGATTTTGATAGATTTTTAACGACTCCTGACGAGTCTTCGCAAGATTTGCACAATAAAAATATGTGCCAACCCAAGATCTAGACTTTTGCACCCTAAAACTTTTGTTCAATAATTTATTTTATTATTTTTGTATTATAATTTTCTCTAGTTTTTCTTAAATAAAAAATTTTATAAGCATATTTAAAAATAATTATCAACATTTGCAATTTACTTATGAATTATAGAAAATGAAAATTTTTGATTTGAAGTTTGTTCCTTTAAAATATGAAAAAAAAATTGCTTATTAATTTGTTCCTCTAAACATCATAATGGTAAATCGAGTCAAGCCTTAACGAGTCAAGCCCTTAACAAGTCGGCTCGCGAGCCTTGCAAGTCGAGTCGAGTCGGACTCGAAAAATATGACGAGGCTGAATATTGAGCTTGGCATGACTCATGAAATCGGTGCAAATCGAGTCGAGACGGACCTAAATAATTCAAATCGGATCGAATCCACAAGTTGGCCTAGCTTGTTTACAGCTCTAATTATATTGCACGATCATGACATCCCTCTTTGTGGAGCAGGCATTCTAATAGTGAAGCAAAATCAAATCGAGTTCTAATTGTCAACGAGGTTGAGAAGGCGCACATTTCTATTTTTGACTCGCTTATTTTGGTGCTTGATCATGGATTATTGGGCGATCATAAAGGTCTGCAGATCAATTACAGCAACATCATTGTTGTCATTCCGTCACATTTGGGAAATAAGAAAATTATTCACAACCTCATCGCATGTACCTATGAAACAAGTATTGTAGGGGATCAGAAGACGTGGATGAACTAAGTCGAAGAAAGATCATGCCAAATCTAGAAATCAAGGATTCTTGGCAATCCTCTTGGATGTACCTGTGGAGCTCATGTTGTCAACAGGAAATACTACAAGGAGGTAAGCAAAGTAAACCTTGTTGACCATAAGTGATATGATGAGTTCGAATATTGGTCACTATTTAGTAAGAATTCTGGAAATTAGATTGATTGAAATTTGTGCTGCTCTGATCTGGGCTGGATGGGTAACTATCGCACCATCACTCCCTCAAACCCGATTATGAAAGAAATAAGTTATATCTTTTATTTTGTGTTCTTTCATGGCCCTTAACCTTTTATGGTGGCCTACTTAGCAGGAACAAATGTGCGTTAGAAGCGAGTTATTGACTCGAATTGATAAAATTGTTCTAAAACAAGAGCGGCCCTCATCTTGAAGAGGGCACGCTGACTTTCGCGAGCCACGTGATCCAGCTGCACAGGAATGGGTATCATCGCACCTCAAGAAAGGACCGCTAAAAGTAGCTGAAAGGGGATGTCATTAATATTGTTCAAGGGTGGACAATACCTATAATTGTAAATGCTCTTGGTTCAGGGTTATCTCTCTTATAAATTTGATCAGTGGATCCCACACCATGTGAATAGTAAATCTCAAATGAATAGTAAATTCTCGGACACAGTGCATAAAAGCCGTTGATTAACCAACTGTAAAGGACACTGCATACATCAGAAGCAGGTGACCCAAATATTGAGACAGAACACTCATCG
>JAOWAN010070660.1:0-11367 GCA_028566635.1 Lobelia cardinalis
CAAAATTAACAGCAAAATGCATTATAGTGTTGGTCATTACAGTAATCTACAACACTTTATGCATTCTGTTGATTTTGTACGTATATTAAGCATTCTCAATTATATTGGCCAAGGGACAAAGGCTAATGGTTTAGCAATTAATACTTTTATTGTTTTTCTTTTTTCCATTTCCACTTTTACCCTTATTAATAGTTAACTTGACGTTATTGTAAATAAATTGTATAGTTAGGGGTATAATGAGAAAGTAAGCAATAGATGTCTATTGAAAATTGAAGTGGCCAAAAATTTGAGACAGACAAAAATAGAAAGTTAGCCAATATAAATGAGACGGAGGGAGTATTATTTTTCTGGCTAACTTGTTAGCTTGCTCTCTTTTTCATGTTCAAATTATGTGGTAGTTTAGTTTGTCTAATGTTAATGTATGTGCCAAAATTCGTACATACAAAAAGCAGTGTTGTTTTTGCAACCAAATGCAACACTTCAATGCTGGTACATTTTTTTTTTGGTTGATTAATTATGTCTATGTGGCGTATTGTTGAAGTGATGCAAGGGAATTTCTCCATTTTCTTTCCTAGTATTACACTACATGCATCAACTGTTAAATAATTGCATGTAATGTAGAAGTATGAGTTTTTAATTTGTTCCAGATGCGTATTTGACATATGCTTAGTTTATATTTCTCACAAACTTTCAGCGTAAGTGTACGCTTATATGATTACTTGACACACTGCTTTACTATAAATTTTGACATAAATCTGTCATGGTGAAGACAGAATCTGGGCTAGCTTAACCCGTGAACAAAGCTAACTCGGGCGCACAATCGCAATTGGGTGTTTTGGGGTTAATTATGCAAGTTCTCGATATGTTAGTGCTTAGACCTGTTTTGGAGCTCAACACTATGCCAATAACCCAATTTCTCTTTGAAAATTTTGTCGTATTATCTTGTTTTGATTGATGAATATGTGTTCTGCTTAGTTCCAATTGACGTTGCTATCACCATTAAGAATTGATATATTTCATTGTAATCAGTGCGATTGCCCCCAAAACTCGTAGTTAATGCAACTGTTAATTTTGAATGGGCAAAAAGGAAGCACAAATATGATATATCATTGTATACACTGGTTATCAGCTTGTGAGTTCTTGATTTTGCTTTCGCTCTTTCGCATTATTAAAGATCGAACTGAGTGCACTAGGTTGCTCAAGCTGGTTCCTTAGGAATCTCATTAATTGCTGATTGGGTTTACCGTGTCGTGTTTATATGAAACGAGTGCAAGATCCTGTTGGCCTTTTACATATTTGACTATTGTTTCAGAATGTATGTAATCGCGAGAAGCCAGTATCTTCACAGAGCAATGCTAGTTACGCAGGCGATACAATGGACATTCAACATGCAAGTTCAGATGCTACAGTGGATAATGCTGTAAGAACTCCTTGTTCCTTGATAAAAGTACATGATATGACTAATATGGTAATTATTTGCTACAAAAACCATCTTATAGGAAGAACACACTTGTTTTGCTACAAAAACCATCTTATATGACTAAGGCCTAAGACCAGTTCTTTTCTTTGGTCTCCTAATGTTGATTATCTATTTACCGCATCTCGTGTGCAGGAGAATGAAAAGCAAACAGTTGGTGGACTGGACATTTGTGCTGACAAATTCAAAAGAAAGAAAAGGTCACATGCCAAGCGGTCTCAAGCTTCCGCAGAAGGTTTGTTTTCATTAGCTAGCCTTTCTGATTATCTTTTTCATTTTAAACTTGATTGAAAATGGAAAAAGAGACAGGAAACTTTAATGTGCGTGCGTGTGTGTGCAGGGAATGAGGGAAATAAGAACAAATTTACAACTGAAGATTTTGTCCAGAAGGATGGTGTTGGAGATGTTATGTTGGCCAAGGAACCACGGAACTCGCGAGCTGGCAATTCTCATCAGTTGCTTCACAAGGTTCCTCCGGAGTCCATTCCAGACGAAGATCCTCCTGCCAGAGAACTACAAAATACCATTCAGGTAACATATGGTGTATTGTGATTATATGACTAAGCGCATAAATCTCAAAGAGAATATTGCATATGATCAAGGATGGCCCAATCATGAGGCTCCTGCGATTGTGTGGTCTGGAGGTTAATGTGGATCATGTTACCCTTGCTATGTAAAGAGACTGTTTTAGTAGTTCAAGCCGTTGACCCCTGGATCATGCTAAACTCTTGCAGCAAGGCTCAATATTTAGCCTTTGATATTGATTTATAAGGTTTGAAAGTCCTGCAAAATGGTTATTGAAGTTACTAGCTGCTCTTGCTGATAGGTCATTTGTTGTCGTATCAATATCAACAGCTTAGTTAGTGCTAACAACTGGCAATGAGCTTTAACTCTGCAACTTACGTGGTTTAGTTAACGTGCACAGTTTCTTTTCTTTAGGACTGGTGGAACACTAAGATAATTGTTGATCAATTGTTGTTTCTGCGTTGATGTTCATTTTGGCCCTGCAGGAAATTGTTTGGGAAGCTGTTCAAACGGTTGGTGAAGCGAACCACAAAAGAAAAAAGAGGGGAAGACCACGAAAGTTGGTGCACGAAATCCAGAATGGTACAGTAGAAGGTAAACAACTATTTAGCAGTCATCATATAGGCTGTTAAATGTGAGTATGACACAATAATGTATTTTACTTCCTAGGTGAAAGTAGATGGAGAGCCAAATCAGATAGTCACAAAAGATGCTGTAGTATAATTACTTACTCTGAGTGTTGAAGAGCAATTTCTTGAGCGACTAACTTTATATCCTGGATTCAAGCAAAGACTATTTGAAACTCATTGTGATTAATATTCGCTGATTTGTATAGTAACTCTAAAATAAAGCACTAAAGTATGAAAATGGAAAATTTATGATTGTTCGAAGTCTTTGTTATATTTTCGCCTAGCGAAGAGCAAGTCAATTAACAATGGATCTCAAATTCTAGGTTGCAGTTTTCGTTTTAGAAAAAAGATAAAAGAGCTGATATTTGAAAAGTAATTTTTGAGAAGCATTGGGAATAACCACAAGAAAGAACATTTCATTTAGTTGCATCTAAAAAGTAATTTGTCTCGTTCTTTTTTCGTTGCATGTTACAGGCTCTGAAGAGGCACCCGAAGGAAATGCATCTGAAGCTGATACAATGGACTCTGGAGCAAAAGATGCTACAGTTGATGATGGAATGCTAAGTGATGATCAACCACTTACGAAGTGGCTTGAAGGAATCCACTCCAGTACAGTTGTGAATAAAGGTGAACAGACTTGCATTAGCTGAGCACTTTCTACAAGTATTAGTATACATTTTGCTCTGTAAATTTTTGCAATTTTTATAATTATTCATTTCATTATGCGCTATTGCAATTCCAGGAGCTTCCAATGGAATGACTCGTGAGCTACGGGATGAAGCAACTGTTGAACAGAACAGAACAGCAACGCCAACGATATCTTCTCCGGTTGTTAACAGTGACGGTGTTGAAAAGAGTCCAGGATTGCCTTTTGCGAAGTGCTCTCCAATGTGGAATAGTGTTGAATCATTGGAAGTGTTCCAGAAGACCCCCCAAAGGCCACACTTTTTGCCTTTGGTTAAATGCTCCGAGGATTCTCGCGAAGGATTAGCTATTGGACAGATGGTAATCTTTGCAAACCTGGTGGAGAGGACATCAAAGTTGCAACTTTCTGATCCTCAGAGCATCATTGATCGCAGCTTAGCAACTCTTGCTGAGTTGGAGAATCATGGGTTCAGTGTGGAGGTTGTTCGAAGTCGTCTTAATGAGTTGCAAGATCTGAAATTCCGGTTGGCCCGAGTAGAGGAGGAGGAAAAAGAGGAGGAGGCTGAGATTGAGAGGCTTAATGGTGAAAAGACTGATTTTGATGGATTGATAAATCTGGTGGGGGAAAGGATTAAGCAGATTCAACAAAAGCTTGCGATAGCTGCGTCAATGAGGGACGGCAGAGTTGAGAAAATTGGTTGCCGGAAAGCAAAACTGGATAGGATATTGCAGCTTAAGGAAGATCTCAAACATGATTTTGAGAGAATCACTGATTCAATGTTGTGAGCAGTGGGTGTGGATTAATAGAAGGTATTGCACCTCTTTTGAGTCTAGACTTTGCTAGCTAAGTTAGTTCCTGCTATGGGTAAGTACAATATATCAAAAAAAAATGCTACTCTATTATGTAGAAATCAGACTTATTTGTGTATGCTCATGTGTGACTTCGAAGTTAGACCCATTTGAGGTGTTTCATGGTTGACTCGTGTGGCTCTAGTCTTGGGCAAAGCTGAGTTGATCATGGCTTTAGCAATACGGCTCATGAGCTATTGTCACGTGCATGTCTACTGAACTTACAAATTGAAACCAAAGGAAAAGAAGCTGAGAAGTTTTGGAATAATTCTAGGTGGTCATGAACTAAACTATTTATGGAATCAAATTGAAACCAAAGTAAAACTAAATTTTACCAACGAGTGAACTGTGGCAGGACTTATTCACAAGGACAAGCAATTTGTGACAATCATTTTAGAACGGAGGTAGTTGTAAGGAGCGAACTTCCCACAAATGTATCTCAAAATCATCATCTTGTCAGATTGTGTTTTGTGTCATTATATGACCTCGGATGGAAAACATTGTTGATGACTAATGGTGGTGATTGCTGTCACGGTTCAATTGGCGAGTTTTTTTGTTTATTTGATTTCAAATATTATAATTTTCTTTCGTACCTATAAATTCTCTCTCTCTCTCTCTCTCTCTCTCTCTCTCTCTCTCTCTCTCTCTCTCTCTCTCTCTCTCCATTCATAGAATCTAAATTTTCAACTTTGAGAATTAATTGAATAAACCCACAAAAACCAACAAACTCAAACCTAACAAAAACCAATCATCCAAACACACGACTTTTTAACAGCGAAAAACATGATAGTTGTCTTGTATTCAGGTGTGCATAGGTAGTGACTGACAAACCCCTGGAAGTCTCGTATAACTAGAGGGAAAGCAGGTAATTTCTGTACCACGGGTGTGGCAGTAATGCCAGAACCAATGTACATGAGGCCACCTCAAAAGAAAGGAAAATGGAATGTAAGTAAAAACATGATGGAGCAAAAACATGAACTGGCCTTCTGCCCAACCCAAGCAAAGAGAGAACCTACAGCAACGATGTATGGTTCCAACAGTGTCTTTCAAACAAGAAATCACAAAGGTTTCGCCATCCTACAATAATACACGACACTGACATCGGTTCAAGTTAAATCTTTATTTGGGAATACTATGCCCAAATCCAAGGCAAAAAAAGTAAAAAGGTAACGAAAAATCTCCATATGTGAAGCAAATCTCATAGGAGCAATTGTTTCAGAAATAGTTACTCTTGTAGAAGTTTTTGAGAAAATTGGAGCTGCCCTCATCTTTGGTGCCCAAATCCTGAACAAGTCCTTGATTACCCACCACATATTGGCCAATGATGTGGTGCCGCTGCTTGGCATGCTCCACCACATTGTTCAACTCTTCGATCCCCTTGAAAAGTAGCATGTCAATCACCTGCCAATAATCATCATGACTCGTCAAGACAGACGATAACGCAGTCCTTTTAGGTTGAATATACAAAAAGATTATATTATTGTAAATGAATAGCCACAAAGTCAACATATTTGAATGCTATACGCGGACTGGCATTCAGTGGCAATGAAGTTAAGGTTAATTTAAGCTGATGGAAGTTTGAAGCACAGCAGCCTTACTCAACTAACACAAAGATAATACAGACCCAAGCTCGGTAGAGCCTGCGACTTTTCAATGAGAAATGCACCATAGAATGGATAGTGACAAAGAAGAGGTTCCTAACCTAGCAGGTGCTCAGCATACTCGGAGCCGCACAAATGATATTGATTCAACCTAGATACCAAAAAACCAATCAGACCCCAACATATTCAATAGATTTAAACTGCAAACAACTAAACTGATTAATGGGGAGTCCTTTTTAGGAGCTGAAATCATGACAGGTCATTTAAACAGAATTCAGGTACCTGCTCTGCTGAATTCCCAACTAACCAGTAAGATGTTTTTCATAAAGGTTAATAAAATTGCGGGTGTTATAAAAGCATTTTCCAAACAATTAGCACCAGAATTAAACCTTTCCAACAATCCTCTGCATTTGCTCATTTTCACGAGACAGAACAAACCATTTGGACCATAAGGCAGTCTAGAATACTGACGCCTGTGCCCAACTATCTGCCATCTTCTTCCCCTCCCTCCTTCCTTCATCCATCTACGGACTTATCTACTGGCTCAGACTCCAACCTCTGATGCTTGAGCAAAGTTCTCGAAGCATATAAATAACTGCTCTTATTTGATATAATAGCCATCCTCTATTTTTATTTTGGGTTTTTACATTTGTTCTGGGAATTTTGGCTTTTATATTTGTTCTGGATAGGCTCGCTACTGCAATTTATTTAATAACGAGTTCTAAACTTTGCTGAAAGTTTCGAAGAGAATGACTGTTACATAATTAATGTTTTCTTTCCGATGCAACCCCAACTCCCCCTCTCTGAATTTCAATCACAGAGTGTATGCTTGTGTGTGCATGTATACACACACATACTCCCACATAATTATAAGGTTATTTCCCGGAGTATCAGATAGCTAACACTAGTTTTCTTTTTCTTTTTTTATTACCCATGTAAACTAACCAATCATAATATAATTGCAGAGGTCTAAGCATGTAACATATGAATATTCAATCACGCATCATAAATTCAGATATAAGGTATGTTACCTGGACTCAACTAGGTGCAGATCTGAGCGTCGGATCCTCCAAAATTATATGATTTTACACCAAAGGTAGTGTAAAACGGTCACACACACTCATGTTGTGTCGTATCGGACACGGGTACTTTGGCAAAAATGAGGGTACATGTAACATAAGATTTAATCTTTAATGAGATTTGATCCTAGATGGCGTTTTCAATCTACATGCACGGCAGTTACGTCCAAAGTTAAGGTCTCTCAGTTTTAATTGCTCTTCTACTTCCATCCTAGTTCTTCGGTATGCATGTGTAGGTTTATGTTTTCCCGCATGCTCTACATGACCTGCTTTTGCCTCGACAGTCTACAGAGAAACCACTATAGAGATTTAAAGGACTTATCTCATGAGACTTTAAGGAGGTGTTTGTTTGCACTTATTGAGCATCTGAAAGAGGGTTTCGTCTGATTCAATCAGACAACTTAGAAATTATATCGTTTGGTAATTTTTCTCTTTCAGATCTGAAAGCAGCTTAGTATGTCTTATCAAATTAGACTTAAAACTAAAGCTGAATGGTTCAGACCAACATTTGAAACTCCTTTTGGACAATTTTATCCCTTTGATAAATGTTTAAATTTATAACTTTATCTTTCTTATTTTTATTTTCCTTTTTTTTCTTTGTACTTTAAATTAATAGAAATAAAAGAAATTTAAGCTTTTTTAATTTTAAATTTAAAAAAAATTGAGTCTTTATATTTTAAATTTTAAAATGAAGTTAAAATCTTAAAATTAAAATACAATAGAGATTTGAGTTTTTAAAACAAAATTTTAAATCAAACGTTAATTTTGCATATCAAAATAAATTTTTTAGCTTATAGACATATACATATATATGATTAAAATATAATATGATGTTATTTTTATATTTTATATGTATCACTAAAAATACATTTTGTATTATACTACTTTATTCTATTAATTTTCTTTTTATCCTAAACTTTATTCTTTATTCTAAAACTTTGTTCTGGTAATTTTTTTAAAAATTAGATAAAAATTTGAAATATTTCAACAAAATAGATGTAAGAACATGCCTCATTAAAAATATGATTGATAATCGTAAGAAGAAATGGTTTTTAGAATCTAAAATATAGTAAATGTTAGAAATCTATTTTAATTATTTAGGGGAAGTTTGTAAATTAAGATTATTTGTTTCCTTCTTTCTATAGTTCCAGTCAATCCCCCTAATTAGGTTAGTTTCCTTTTTCAGTTATGTTAAATCCCACTAATTAGGTTAGTCTGCTATTCTCAAGGAATTTGATTTTGTATCTCCTCCTATATATGCACTGAGCATATACTTGTAAAAGTAAGAGAAAAAACTTTCTCCAAAAACCACATGGTATCAGGCCTTGGTTGAGGTGTCTGATTTATCCGGCCATGGTAGATTCTAGGAAAGAAACTTCTGTGTCACAACCCGTGTTAAGGTTTCTACTCCTCAAAATTCTTCTCATACCACTAACTACGGTGATAATTCTTCCCTTGTAATCACAAATCACAAATAACAAACCCGATGGCAAGAATTTCTTACAATGGTCCCAATCGGTTCTCATGGTCATTTGAGGCCGAGGTAAATTGGGATATATTACCGAAGATATTCAACGACCCAATGCAGCTGATTCAACATATGCTGTGTGGGAATCAAACAACTCCATTGTAATGGCTTGGCTAATCAATTCCATGGAGACTGAGATTAGCCGAACCTACTTATTATTCAAAACTGCTAAGGCCATATGGGATGCTGTCACAGAAAACTACTCGGATCTGGAAAACGCCTCTCAAGTGTTCGAGATCAAGATGAGGCTCAAGGACATCCGTCAAGATTCTTTAGAGGTGACTCGTTATTATAATTCTCTAAAGATTTTGTGGCAGGAACTTGATATGTTCTATGAAGCTGATTGGGGAGAAATTGAAAATCATGTGAAATTCAGGGCTCACCTTGAGAAAGAAAGACTGAATTTTTGGCAGGTCTGAATCGTGATTTGGATGAGGTTCGTGGAAGGATTTTGGGCAGGAGACCGTTACCTACCATTGGAGAAGCATTTGCCGAGGTTAGACGTGAGGAGAATCGACGTCGTGTAATGTTGGGAGAGGCCAAAGAAACAAAACCGGTGACGAGCAATGGAGAACATCCCATTGAGACTTCTGCACTCTTCACCAGGGGAAATTAAATCCGAGGAATCGACCGGAGGGAACTAGGCAGAATAGATCCGGTGAACGTCCTTGGTGCAACCACTGCAACAAGGATGGTCATATCCAAGACAATTGCTTTCAACTTCATGGCTATACTCCGGGATGGAAGAATAGAAGTCAAAAGGAAGGCAAGGCTCTGCAAACCACATCAATTTCAGACCCACAACCCACCACTAATGTTCAGCTACGGAGGCCCTTCATAAACTTCTCAACAAGAACCAAAATCCCACAACTACCCCAACCTGCACCTTAGCTGCTCAAGGTACTGCCCTAAATGCTACATGTGAATCAAATACTTCTCCCTGGATTCTTGACTCAGAGGCTTCAGACCATATGCCAGGTAATACGTCCCTGTTTCACTCATATAACCCCGTGCTATAACCAGTCTCGTATAATAATAGCCGATGGATCTTTTTCCCCTACCGCGGGTACCGGATCAATCCGTCTCACTATCATCTTACCCTAACTTTTGTACTTCATGTCCCTTCTAGCTAAATTCTCCTCTACTGGTTGTCTTATTCAGGAACTTATGTCAGGGAAGACGATTGGCAATGCTAAAGTGACGGATGGACTCTATACCGAGGTTAATCATGCCATTGAGAATAAACAAGCAAGTCATAGTTCTGCCTTTTTTGTTTCAAATAATGATGCAATCATGATGTGGCATCGTAGACTAGGACATCCAAATTTCTTGTATCTGAAACAATTGTTCCCAAATCTGTTTCGCAAAAAAGGTGCGAGTTCCTTTACTTGTGAAATATGTCAACTCTCTAAACATACTCGCGTACCATATTCTCTTAAACCATATGTAGAATCTAGACCATTTTCATTAATACACAGTGATATTTGGGGGCTTGTCGTGTGAAAAACATATCGGGTTCTTGATGGTTCATTACCTTTGTTGATGATCACACGAGAGTGTGCTGGGTATATCTCCTAATAGACAAATTAGAGGATCACTGCATGATCCAAAACCAGTTCCAAACCACCATACACACCTTGAGAACTGATAATGGCCAAGAGTACTTCAATTCTACCTTAGGTTCCTACCTAACCAATCATGGTATAATACACCAAAGCTCATGTACCGATACCCCCAGCAAAACGGTGTTTCCGAAAGAAAGAATCGTCGCCTATTAGATGTTGCCCGAGCTCTTATGTTCACTATGAACGTCCCAAAGTATCTCTGGGGTGAAGCAGTTTTAACTGCTTGCTTCTTGATCAATCGAATGCCCTCAAAAGTCTTGAATTTACAAACCCCTCTCTCGGTCCTAAATGCTGCATTTCCTGTATTTTCTTACTCTTCTCTTCCGCTGAAACTCTTCGGGTGCAAGGCATTTGTCTACTCTCATTATCAGGGACAGTCTAAGCTTGATCCTTAGGCAAACAAATGTGTCTTCGTAGGCTACTCACCTACTCAAAAGGTTATAAGTGTTTTTCCCCAACTTTTAGACGACTCTTTGTGTCTAAGGATGTAACCTTCTTTAAATCTGAACCTTATTTCCATCAGACTCATCTTCAGGAGGAGAGCCTAGGTGAAGATGAATCATTAACCAGCCTTCTTGACATTGAACTAGAGTAAGATTCATCAAGGGTCAATTCTAACATCCCTATTGGTCCTCTTAATCCCTTTCCTACCGTGCCTCTCATCCCTATTGCTAAGCCTCATGAAAACCAACCTATGAACAATTTCGAGCCACAACCAAATCGAGCCCCTGAACTGCTTGTTTATTCTAGAAGGCATCATTCTTCCGGGGCAGATAAATCCAATACACAAGGTTGCCAAGAATTTGAAACCGACAATGGTTCCAAGATAGACCTGCCACCTCAATCTGTCTCAAATTCTCCAAGAGATGAAGATCTTCCTATTGCCCTTCGCAAAGGGAGTAGATCCTGTACTCAACATCCCATTTCCAGGTTTGTGTCTTATGAAAGGTTGTCTTCTTCATAACAGGCTTTTGTTAGCAATATAGATAAGATCAAGATTCCAAGGAACATAGAAGAAGCTCTTCGGTCCCCTGAGTGGACGCATGCTGTACTAGAAGAATTGAAGGCTATTAAGGACAATAATACATGGGAACTCACAGATCTGCTAGAAGAAAAAAAGACAGTAGGGTGCAAGTGGATCTTTACAGTCAAGTATAATACAGATGGTAGCATTAACAAATATAAAGCAAGGAGCATTAACAAATATAAATCAAGGCTCGTAACTAAGGCTTTCACTCAAACATATGGCTTGGATTATCAAGAGACATTCTCTCCTGTTGCAAAGCTCAATACAGCAAGGGTTCTTATCTCCTTGGCGGTAAATATGGATTAGCCTCTATTGCAATTAGATGTGAAGAATGCATTCTTAAATGGAGAATTGAGTGAAGAAGTTTATATGGATATGCCTC
>JAOWAN010070671.1:0-11366 GCA_028566635.1 Lobelia cardinalis
TGAGGGCATTTTGGGAAAGAAAAAATGGGGACATTGCTAACCTCCTACAACTAGTGGGGATATTAGCTAAACCCTTAATTATAAGTCAAATAAATAATTTCTAATCACCATGAACTTTGCCCTGACAGTTTAACTAAAATCAAGTTGAGGGTTAACTGTTGATCATTTCAGAATCATTTCAGGATCAACAACTAATAACTCTTATGAATTTTTTAATTAATCAAATTAATTGAAGACCAGAAGATCGTTGTAACCAAATAAACTATGAGCACTTGCAACATTCACAAATAACTTGATTCAAGCACCAGAATTTTCTATGCCAATTTGCAGTATAGTTAGATGTTTGCCACCAACAGCTAACCATCTGCAACAACCAAAATTTTAGCGATCATTCAACAAAGTCAAAACTCAGCAAGGTTAATAATCCATTAAAGATTATTATCCAGAAAAGATCGGGATCAAGCAAGGATTACTAATTCAGAAAGCTTTCGATTCAGTAGCAAGGATTTATTCTGCTGAACTCGTATGAATTGACAAATAAGAACATCTGAAATTAAGGCCATCTTAACTCTTATTAATGATGCATTCAGAAGAACAAATATTTTTAGACAAAGAAGTCTATTCAAATTTATGTAATGTTACAACAGTTGGTTATATCAAGTCTATTTAGGTTAGCTATTGAGTACCTAACTCACTAGAGCAAAGGAACAAATATTTCAAACTCTGCTCTAATTAAGATCAAAGGACCATCTTCATGCTTCCTTATGATAAAAACTTGATCAAGAGGGGTCTTCTCAATCAGAGAATCAAAAACAACAACTCTGCATTCATCAACAACCAAATCTCTTAGTCAATAACTAACTCATGAAGCTGAACAATTTCCTGCATATCAAAAATCAAAAGTTAATACAAGGAAGTAAGAAGGCCACATATATTAGACAACATACAAAAGACAGTATCTTATTCACTATATATAGATCACTGTAAAGGATTTTTTATTTAAGTAATTAAGAATATAGATCACTATAAAGCATATATAAAAAATACTCCCTCCGTCCTGTAATAGATTACCTTTTAGAAATTAAAATTTGTCCCATAATAGTTGTCCTTTTAGGATTTCTAGACTTTTTTAACTCATATTTTCCTAATTTACCCTCCTATTTTCCCAATTACCCATGATCATTAATTATATTTACTTTTTTTATCATCAATAAAGAGTCATTATTTAATAAGGGTGAATTTGTCAACATATATTACTCCTTAATACTTGTCCATAAAACTAAAAGGTCATCTATTGCGGGACGAAAGGAGTAGTTAATAACAGAACTATCTTTAAAATATATGGCAGCAAAAATATAATAGTGATAAATTAAAAGGACTGATGTGATCATGTCATAATCATATTTACCATGATCAGAACAACAGAGAATCAATTATATGACTTATAATTTAGATAAACAGTTCAAATAATAAGGGTAATAAGAACAGTTACGAAGGCAGTATAGAGATAATAAAAGAACATGTAATTTTTAAAGTGGTTCGAAAATTTTTAAAATTTCTATTCCACTTGCCCAAAATCCCTTACGTTCTTGGACCTTTCTCTATATATTTTTCAAAAATATACAGAAAAATCATGAAAAATATACATATTTTTTCTACTATCTAACTTGGCACTCCAAAAAGATAACTATTACAATTGATTATGATATAAGAATACAAATGATTGATTGTTGTTGCTTCCTCAGGAAGGACTCTTGATGCAGCTAGATGGAAGCTATTAAGAAAATCTTAAATGGCTTTGAAGACTGTCAAAGGATAATTGCTTTATAAATTGGTCAAAAACAGTGATATGACTAAAGAGATCTCTTTTTCTAGTAACAGTGACTGAGCTCTAGATTTTTTTTCTTTGTATTTCTGTGAAACCCATTGTAATGTATATCTCTCTTTGTCTTCGTTATTGTTCTCAATCATCGATTTCTGCATCGTGGTTTAGGTAAAAATATAGTTGTTGAATAACGACTACATCATTTGATATGGACAGATCAAGTAAATGCTAAGCTCTCATCTTTCTTATTTGTCCCTTTTAAAATATCAGCACAATTTCTTAAGGATGGCCATGTGAGGGATAGTAAAGCTTGATCTCCGGGTTCTTTGAATCTTTCTCAAGCCATATTTCTCAGAATCATGTATGTTCAGTCATCATGAATTTTTTGTGGTTTTATCTTTATGCAGCCCTGCAATGCAATGAATCATATTTTGGTGGACTTGAAGCATCAAGGTATGCAGATTCTTTTGAATAACCTAACTGCACCCTCTTGCAATAAAACCAACTAGCCATAAGCTTAACCTAATAATAATAATATACACAACTTTACCCTACAGCAGTACAGCCCTTATTTCGAATTGTCCCTCGAAATATCGGTGTCACGAATTCCATTTCTATGCCCAAATCTCTCAATGAGAATGAACCTTGCCAAACTCAGGTAAACTTGAAGAAAAATAACAAATTTGCCTTTTACCTTATAAAATGGAATCTATGGATACGAGCTACGACCACAATAATTAGGTGAAAACTGCTCCCTCAATAGTCTAAATCACTTCTTCTCTGCCATCATGGCTTCCATTTTCTGCAACCATTTCACGTACTGGTTTTGCTCCTTCTTATGCAGATGCAGGAGGAGGTAGCTGGCAAGGTTTTCCCCTATTCCCCTACTAGCTAGATACTGCTTGAGCTGATCTTGCAATTTAGGGTCCAAATCACTGCAGAAAAAGATGCACAAAAGCAGATTAGAGAGAGGATTATTACTTACAACGAGAATAGGCATTAAAAAGGAAGATTATTAGTGTGTTGCAGCTAGACTTCATATTTACAACCCATGCGTCGAATTACTTGAAGTAATATCTCTGACATTTCAGTATCCACAAAGTCCTAGGTAGACTTTTACAGGGCAGCAAAGTATGAAGATAGAATAACATATTAGAAAACTGCAACTGGAGCAATCAAACTAATAGTATCTGGATGTGATGCATCAAATAGAATGCAGGGAAAATAGTTATCTGACTACAGAAAACTGGATTTCACCATAGAGATTATAATAACACACTCCCGAATCAAAAAGATCCAACTATTATATTTCTTCTATTTAAAAAAAAAAAAAAAGTTTTGTTCACTTTCATAAGCAAAGGCATTAGCCTAATAGCCTTTTCCAACGACACAGCATTCCTCTCATTTGAAATTCTCCAAAAAGCTGAAATAGAGTACTGAACCCATTGCCTCAACAACAGAAAACCTCGAATTTCTTCTTCTGTGAAACACGCGCAAGGAGATACACTCGAATATTACAATGCAATAGCATATACAAATTACATAATACACAACGAGACATTCTTATGAAACTAGTCTAGGATCGGTTATAATTACAAAATATTAAATACAAAGTGACATGTCAATGCATTGTGATAATTAGGAAGGTATTAACCTATTAATATTTGCTATCAGTATGCAAGAAGATCTACTCCGTTCCTAACCAACCACATGCATTGTACACTTAAAATAACCCGCCTATCGACAAGTTTAAAGCGCTAGATGATCAGTGGGGTTACTCCTGATTAAGAGACAAGGCAACTTCTGTGGTTCTGTATTGGTTTTAAGAAAACCCAGTGACATCCCTGAACATAACAGAACAGATTGTTCTGAGTGGAAATCTTTGGTAGGTGGAATAGAATAGTTAACATAGCACACTAATTCCTTTTAAATGTTAACAAAGACCAACTATTCTTTCTCAGTGAGAATAACTTAATAGAATGGAAAATCAATAAGGAAGCCTTTACTTCACCAACCTGTTAATTCGTACTTTGCATGACATTTTCGAGAAACCGGCTACACTCAGATCTACATGCCATGTTCGAAAAAGTTCCGGCGGAGAAGGTACAACCTTCTTATATAGAGGCATGTGAGTCCACCAGGAGTATAACTTCACATCCCCCAACACACACGCGCGCGCGCGCATATATATATATATATATATATATATATGTATATATATAAACCTTTCTTCTAGAAAGTCTAGAATGGAATGCGTATTTACAGTACATGCATATAATGCAGTCCAGATTTCTCAAGGCTGCATCTCCATTCTCTAGCAAGTACAAGGATGAACATTAGAAAAGGTATCAATGTTTAATAAATTAATTGACAAGAAATTATGAATCCCGTGGTGTCAGGCTTTGAAACCGTCCCTGTTTCATGTAGTAATGATTCCACTGACAAACTACCCATCGTAAGTCATGACATCTACTTACCTCAAACAATATGTTGACAAAACAAACACCCATTATAAGATATGAAAACCTAGAACAACCTCAAAAAAGATGCGGATTTGGATTCATTTTCTGATAATTAAGTAATTAACAGCTACAGTTCAAGATTGTTAGATGGTGTGATAAAAGAAAAACTTATGATTACCCACAAGGGTAGGCTATGCTAGAAAAATGTACGGACTATATGGTTGGTGGTTATTATCAGTTTCTTCTTGTTATCTTCTAACCATCCACCCTCCTAAGTCATGGTTACCTATTTGATACATATTACTTGTTCAGTTATTTTAGAATTCTTTCATCCCAAATTCCAGAAGAGCAAGAAAGACACTTTACAAGTCTTCAATAATTTATAGTGAATTATGTTCACCAATGATGGTTAGGATCAAGATCTAATTATGATTTTGTGGTCAAGGCAGCGGAAACATGGAATAGCAACATAATTTACAGTGCACCAATAGTAAAATCTGCATTTGGTTAATCCATTCCTCTTGCTTTGTGGACACTAGATTATATCATCCTGAATTTCAGTTGCTTATCTGGTGAGATGTCTAGAGTAGCAATGATATTATTAACAGAGCGCTGACGCTAAATCAACAGAGCAATCACTTTCACAGCTCTGCCAAGCCTGACTAAGACGGTTATCCCTTCTTGGAAACTCTCTGGAGACTTCAAGTTGATAACACGCTTTATTCTCTTCTTAGGTAGACATAAATGGGTTGTTTTTCACTGGTTATTTTTAATATTGTGTGGATTCTTCTGGTTTAGCTGTGCATTTCTTGTGCACAGTTCTCTTTTCATTTGGCAAGGACCTGGCATTATCAATGAACAATCCACCCCCTATGCTTGTGTAATTTGCACCCTCTAGTGCTCTCAAATAAACTAGCTTGGTTATCAGTGAACACCCCACCCCCCCCCCCGGCAGATGAATGTGAACCGTCACAACTCACAAGGTTATGATAAATCTATCTGAATATTTATGGCCCAAAAGAGATGAGAAAAACTTTACGTATGCTTAAAAGCTCCAGCGTGAAAACTAGCCCATATGCAATTTTAAGATTAAGTCCCGAGAGTTTGGGGGTTCAGAGAAAGTGATTAACCTCAATCTAACATATGTGAGGACATTCTGTAGTCCCTGAGAGGTAGTGTTATGGAAAACGTTTTACTCCTTAGATCATAGGCATAGCTGTAAAAAAGTAATGGTAAAGAAATCAAGAAAGAGAGCGAGATTCTCGGAATTTTAGCGACTCGACCTTAAAGAGAGGGCCTCTTCCTGTCCTATAATGGGATCTAAGAATTGTAGAAGCCCGAAGGCAGCCAATGTCTCTATTGATCCCGAGGGTAGATCGAAACTTTAATACAACCTTTTCTGATCCCGCTGGAGGTGGGGCGCGAAGATGCTCGAGTGATAGGACGGTTGAGGATTATTGTGTTCTGTTCGTTTTCTCTTTTGAGAAAACCTATTCAATAAACATTCCGCGTAGTGAGGCTCACTGCCCTGAGATGTCCCCTGCTCGGTGTGCTCACCGTGATTGCTCGATCTGCACCCTTCTCGATTATGTTTCCGGGTGCTCATGCTGAATACGGGTTCATCTGTGGTCCCCTGTCCCTAAGTTCGACTATCATGCTCATAGTGAGGGACATACGCCAGTCCCGGAGTGTCCTTTTGCTGCTTGCCAGAGCTCTGCCTCGTAGGGTCGTGGGGTGACACTATACTTCAACATGCAGCTGTGCTAATGATTAAACCAGAAGTGATAGCGAGAGCCCCATTTGCTCCATTGCTCATAGTGCTCGAGTCAATCTGGGAATTCATCACTCTGAGCTACTGTTTGGTAATTGTGCGTTAATAAATAGGTGCCCCTTTTCATAATGACAACGATGTCAACCTCTTGGGTTTCCAACTGGAAGCGTAGTTATGGATTGTGTCTTTCAGAGGAGATTAAATACCAAACTGCCCTTGGTCACCTGAGTATAAATGCAAGAGGGAAATAACTTTTCAACTTTTACCAACTCTCCAATCCCTCCTATAGCTTCCTACCTCCGGCAATCTCCCAAACTTCCATCTCCAAATCCTTCTCCTCCAGCTTCCTTCTTGAGTATTTGGTTGTTTTGGAACCGCACACGTGCTCCAAATTGATGTCTGAACGATTTGGTCTCATTCAACCTGGTGTTTAAGCTATGGCAGAAAGTCTGTGGTCCAGCATCTCTCCAGGCTATCATTCCGCCAGCGTGACTGTCCGTGACTACTTCCTCCCCGCCTACAATCAAGTAACACCTCAGTTTTCTTTGATTGCTTTCTGTCTCTGATTTTATTCAATACCTTGTTTTTTGACTCGTATCAATTGCCCTCCATACTTGTTGATTTTTGCCTTTGGTTTTGTGCATGAGACTACTCGCATATTCAGATTCCTTGCTTTCATAACTTGTTTTAGGCTTTAAATCTTTCCATTGCTTTTTTTTCACATTCCTCCAACACGTCTATGCTGGATCAGTTTCACAAATGTTTGATTTGCTATGCTTTTCAACCATGCTTGACAACTGCTCGCTTCCTATGTTCTCGAACACTTGGACGTGATAGCATTTGTCAAAATTTTGAACTCATCATACTGCTCGCTAGGCTGTCAGTGATGTAACCTTCGTCTCTTGTACTTGTTTTTTGTACCTTTTTCATTTCGTTGCCACTCTTAATAGAACTAAGAAGAATCCCTTTTGCTTTTGCTACACACGGCTAGAACTAAGAGCACCGCTACAAGAATCCCTTTTGCTTTCAGTTCATCACCAATAGGGTGGGGTATACAAGCAATCATAAATAGTTAATGTGGCCGGCACTAAGGTAGAAAATTTTGCTAGTATGATACCACGTTAGGTACAGATTGTTTTGAGCCATTAGGTACCCCCTTGATTTTTATCCATGATTGTAATACCTTAGTCGAAATGATGCATACACAACATATTTCCACTTCCCCAAGGATCACTAAGGACTCAAGTTCCTCAGAAGATTCTTCTTCGTCGTCTTCTTCTTCGCCGTATAAGAATTTTAGACGAAGTATTTTTGACCCCTTGGTCCCTAAATTTGTAGACATGTCTGACATAATGCCGATCCCGTGATCGGGAAGGAGGATAGACATACACGTCATGACCTCCTAAGGAAGAACATCAAGGCTATCAAATCCCGCGAAGGAAGTTGATGTCTAAGTCATTGTTATCTGAAATATCACTACATCGTTGTTTTGACATCCTTTATCATCATCTAACGCACTTGGTTTTGATCCGAGTATTTTTCTTCCCCCGAAACACTTATAATTTTTGTAACGAGAACCACATTCTCGCCAAATGCATGCCCAAAGCACCTTTGATCCACACATCTTTCCAAAATAACGTTGAGAGCTAGGATGCCAAGTGTTTCCTCATGAAGCCTGCCTCTAGTAGTAATTTCCTATTTTGGACTCTGAGCCCATTAAGCTAAAAGAGTCCAAAGATGCTTTCTGTTAGGACGACTTACAGGACAAGTCATCATAGATTTGGCTTTGGGAATTAGCAAGGGACCATGGGTAAGGCGAAGAAGTAGAAACATGCACTTTGGTGTGAGTAGGGTAAAGCGAAGAAGTAGAAATATGTCACTTTAGTGGATAAAGATAACACCATATACCAATAATACCATTTGGAGTTTTTGAGGATTGAGAGCCAAGGGTGGAATATTTAATTCTGATTTGAAGTTTAAATAGATGTTAAAATTTTGTCTTTCATAAATTACTGTCATCTTAACATCATATATATTTAATTATTTTCCCCTTATATTGTCGATTCACTTTTCGCTTCGCTTTTTCGCCACCTCAAGTACTATCGCCTCAATCTCTCTTTTCGCCTTCGATAACTATGGCGATGAGGTTTTGACGTGACGGTGCGGCATCCCGCACAAGGAAATAAATGATCGCTCCATCACTACTCGGAGTGGGGACTGCATGGTAGCAAGGAGGACATGTGTTTGCCGATGATTCCTCGAAATGTTTGGATGGTGGCGAATGTTATTAACAAATAGATGATTTGCTGCTTGCTTAATTGTAATTTCTTTTCATTGATGTTACTGCTTTAAAGTTTAAACATGTTTCCCAATGTTCTTCTCTTTATGTGTTAGCAGCCATGACTCACGAGGTTTCACGTCGAGGCTCTTATGAAAAAAACATTGTCAATTCTACCAACCGAAGGGGCTCAAGAAACAAATCGCTATCCCCCTACCCACCGTCATAACACCCAAAGATAAGTCTCCTAAATCGGCTTTTCCTCCTTAGAAGGAGGCCACGAAGAAGAGAAGCGGGCTGATTCCTCTCACTCGGTGGAGAGGGGCCTCTTTCCTTTCGTCCATAGTGGTTAAAAGTGTGCCTCGCCGCACGAAGCGCACTTGAACGCAAGTTGGGGTCTTGCTTCATTTAAGGTGGTTGACTTGTAATAGGACGCACTTAACTTGTTTTTTAACTATGCACCTCACTTGCATGAAGCCTTGCCTGGCACCTAAGGCTCCAGCAGGTATATGTGCCTCCCGTGCATTTCACCTATAACAACTACGCTCTCACCAAAAGAAAACAGCACAAGGGAAGAGTGGTTTGAGCGCTCTTTCCACCCAAGCCCCCGAGCAGTCCCCTTCCGCCCAACCTGCAATCAACCGGCTAACTGGACCAAGCTGGTACATGGATGACGGGATGCTCGGCCCTGCCATCATCTGGGAATAGAGATAGTTGATGTTCCCAGTCTTCAGAAGATTGACGTATTTGCAGCGGAACACCCAAAGGTGTGAGTTGGTCAGGGAAATTTCACAGATGGTAGTTCAGAGGTTAGTCAGCCAAGACTAGATAAAAACATAGCCCATAAGGAGGTACTTATTAAGCATTAATTTTTCGCACTCGACTAAGGTCTTAACGGTTTTACCGGCTACTTTTTGGTGTTATTACTTGTAGTATATTTGCAAAGAATCAGTTATCAATTAGGATCAGCCATACCTTTAGTTCTCCAGATCCGGCAGTTTTAGTACGTTTTACTTAGTTTATTTTTTCATTGTATTTTAAACTATCTTAACCATTCTATTTTTGTTTACTGTCTATTGCCACGTGGAAGGGGGAAGGGGATTTATTTATTATATCAAATCTCACCCACCGTGGATAAAACTTGGATTCGTCCCCGACTGAAGTACGAACCAAATGCTTGTTTTAACGTTTTCATTCCAAAAACATCCTTAATTCCCTATTGGAACGTTTTTGGATAAGGAACTAGAACCACTTTGACCAAAGGGAGAAGCTTTGACTAATAGTATGAATCATCACATTGGATCTAGTATATACACTAGTGTGAGTAAGTCATCATTCAATGATAGCATGTGCATGTCTGTTTAGACATGAACGCAAGTGCACAAGTAAGTGATCCGAAAAACCTCTCCTTTCATCTGGACCAAAATGTGCACAATGGCCAAGTATATGCAATTAACATAAAAAAGAATGCTGCAGGGCAAATTGTCAGCCATCATCCAATATATAATTCTGTTAAAGTCAAGTTGCACTCATCTTCCTTAGTTACAACTAGAAACAAGAA
The DNA here is from genome assembly GCA_028566635.1 of Lobelia cardinalis. Taxonomy (NCBI): domain Eukaryota; kingdom Viridiplantae; phylum Streptophyta; class Magnoliopsida; order Asterales; family Campanulaceae; genus Lobelia; species Lobelia cardinalis. The sequence continues at coordinate 9,898 of JAOWAN010070671.1, forward strand.
GACTGACGGTTGAGTTACTTGAGTAGTATAGGGAGTATGGTAATTTTTACAGACCGGGCGAGAAAATTTTCAGCTAGCAGTGCAGATCCCTGGGATCATATAAAAAGCTGGTCTGGTGCAGAAATTTGCTTCTTATAACCAACGTCAATATGTATAATTCATGTACAAGTAAAGAATGCATAAACAACTAAATGCAAGCACCAGCTCACAAAAAAATGAAATGGAAAACGAATATAATCCAAAAGTTAACCTTCTGACTATTCCTGTTCTAGTACAGATTACAGAATGACTACTATGGAAGGAATATGATTATGGAATCCACATAATATATACAAACATGGGGAGATATGTATCCAAGAGAAAAAAATATTCAGACGAAAATGTTTTTGTTAAATTAGCGCAAGAGTTTGCAACTTGCAAGTACTTCCTCTATCCCTAAAAAAAATCTTCCCACTGTCCATTTCACATAGTTTAAGGATGTAGTTTTACACACTTGTACCATTTTAAAGTTGCACCTAATGGTTACCTTTTTTAAGAATGGGATGATTGTTTGACATTAACTTAAGAGGAAAGTGGGAAGATTTTTTGGAATGGAGAGAGTACCATGGAAAAAGAGACATTCTTTTGTGTGTACAAAATAAAGGAAACAATAGCCAAGTAAATAGATACCTGAGGAAGTGGCCTCTGGCAGACAAACATAATTTGCTAGATGATTGGAGATAACTGGCACTCAGAATACTAAACTCAGGTCCATAATGACCTTTGGAAACTGTACAGTCAAACTGCAAGACAGAGCTCAACCCGGTCTTTGCTATACACACCTTCATTAAAGCTTCCCGAGGAAGGGTGTCATCTGCTTCAAGGCTTTCATCACCTAGCAAAGCAGAAACAGCAAGCTCTTCACCAGACTCGCATTTCTTGCGCAAAACCACATCTTTAGAATGCGGTGGATCCCAATCCATCACAAAATCTCCCAAACAACCACTTTCATTGTTCTGGATTCATGTCAATATTCAAGGAGTCATGAAGCACACTTAAGTATAGCAGCAAATATTCCAGGTTCTCATAAATCACAGTATCACAGCTTAATTTTTAGTTTGCATTATCTAACGTACACCATCAATAGATCAATTGCATAAATGGCACCCCCAACCACAAATATATATCAACTATGATTAGCCCTTCAAACTTCTACAGAGTTTATTAAAGAACCATCAGCATATTTTGGGGAAAAAATTAAAAATTTCGAGAAGTAGACAAGAAGAGTACCTGAAAGCGAGGATTGGCGAACTCGAATTCAATCTCGGTTCGCAACGCCTTGACCAGTTGCGAATCCCCTATGAGTTTCTTAGCCTTCCTCACAACTGCCGCTGCCTTAGACCGCGACGGCATTTTGTGCCACCTCCTTGTTCCTTTTTGTTGGACTGAGGCAGTGCAATAGAGAAGTGGGAAAAGGGGTGGGGGGGGGG
>JAOWAN010070713.1:0-11361 GCA_028566635.1 Lobelia cardinalis
TGCACAAAGGAAAGCAAGGTTTCAAGGTTGGAAGGAACCCTTACCTTGGCCATACAATGCTTTAACCAAACACATCCTAACGGTAGATATTCAATCTAACAAATACACAAGGTGCACAAGTATAAGAACTCAAGTTACACTTTAATTCAAGACATAAAGATCACGTAGTGTTAGTCCCTACGAATAACTTGTAAAAGAATCATTCAATTCTAGGTTGAGGTGAATTAAGTACCAATTCCCTTATGAATTCCAATTGTGAACACAAATAGATCAATACCCTAAGCAACTAGAACAATGGCCTGATCCAAGACTCCTCTGTCTCCAGCGTCCCAGCGCTCACAGGCCAACGTCCCAGCGTCATAATGACGTCCGGACGCTTGACGTCCCAGCGCCATTATGGCGTCCGGACGCTGGGCGTCCCAGCGCCAATATAGCGTCCCGACGCTCGGTCACAGAAAGCTAACCCTAGAAACCCAGAAGCTCTGTACACATGCTACCACACTCTGTTCTCGCCATGGACAGGGATTTGAAGCCCAAATCATGCTATAACACACAAAATACCCCTGGGGAACTATTAGTTCTACCCTAATCACCAACTCACTCACTGATGGCAACCCACAAGGGATGAAAGCAACTTATTTAGTTAAGCTTCCATACACACACAGGCAGCTAACACACACACATACACAAGAGAAGATAGCCAATTAATTTCACAGGCTTACCAATCCTCCTTGGTTGATCTCCTCCTTGGTGTTCTTCTCTTCTCCTTTCTCTCACTCTCTCTCTCTCTCTCTTTCTCTCTCTCCACGGGAATAAAAAGGGAGAAGGAAAATAGAGCAGGGATGCAAGCTTTCAGGCTTTATCCCCTCCCCAAAGGATAACTTCAAAGTAAAATGTCCCAATTGCCCCTCGTGTAATATCAATTTTCTTTTTCAACACATACTTAATTATTTACGTAATTAGGTAATAATTCCTATAGATATTTCCATTCCATTTCATCATTTCTTTTAACTAATTATTTTAGTTAACAAAATATAAAAAATATATCACAACACACATAATATCCCATAAATCGTAAATACAATACAATATAATAATATATTTGTATTATTTTATCGATTGATTCGCGGGGTGTTACAGTAGTGGTGGCCGGCAGGTGGGAGAGAGAAGGGATGCGGCGGCTTGGTTCCGTTGGAGAGGAGAAGAGAAGAAGAGAGATTGGAGTATTGTGGAAAATGGGGAAAAGGGATGGGGAGGGCGCGGCTGGTGGTATTTAGTGAGTAGGGTAGGTGAGGAAGGTTGTAAAAAGGGAGGATGAGAGAAAGATGAGACTTTGGAAAAAAAATGTTTAGAAAATTAGGATAAAGAGAGATATGCGGCGGGGTGAGAAGAAAAATAGGGAAAAGTGGTAGGTTTAGGTAGGTGGGGTAGGGTTAGGTAGGGATAGGTGGCCCTTTTTGACCAGATCTGATTATTTTTCAAAATCAAGGAATTTCCGCTATAGCGCTCTGCAAAGCGCTTACTGCTATAGCGAACTTTTGCGCCTTAAGCGAAGTGGTTCTGAGCCTATAGCGAAAATTTTCCGCTATAGTGTTCTGCACAGCCCCTACCGCTATAGCACTTTTTCCCGCTATGGCGGAATTTTCCGCCATAGCGCCTAATTTTTGCTATAGCGCGATTTCCGATACTTAGCCAAAATTTTGAAATTTCCTACCCCATCCAACGAAGTGATCTCCCGACGTGATTTCTGGCTTCACACACATGAACAAACTTATCAAACATACCTGTTCTAAACTCACATCAACCAAAGAACTTAAACTTTTACCTTTGGGTTGCCTCCCAAGAAGCGCATTTGTTTAACGTCGTTTGCCCGACGGATTGATGAATCAATCAAGCTCAATTTTCTGAACGCCTTCACTCGACCAATCATCATTTTCATAATAGTGCTTGATCCTTTGGCCATTTACCTTGAAGGGCGCGTGTGCATCTCCTTGAATCTCGACCGCTCCATAGGGATATACCTTGGTGATGGTATAAGGTCCCGACCATCTCGACTTTAACTTGCCCGAAAAGAGTCGCAACCTTGATTTATATAAAAGAACTTTCTGACCCGGAGCAAACTCTCGAGGCTTTATCCTTGCATCATGCCATTTCTTCGTTTTGTCTTTGTAAATACGAGCATTCTCGTAGGCATGATTTCGGAATTCATCCATTTCAGCTAGTTGAAGTAAGCGTTTTTGACCTGCAGCTCGATAATCCCAATTCAACTTTCTTATCGCCCAATAGGCTCTATGTTCAAGCTCCACGGGGAGGTGACATGCCTTCCCGTACACAAGGCGATAAGGGGACATACCAATGGGAGTTTTAAAAGCTGTACGATACGCCCAAAGTGCGTCATCTAACTTCAACGACCAATCCTTACGGTTGGTACGCACCGTCTTCTCCAACATTTGCTTAATCTCCCGATTAGAAACCTCAGCCAATCCATTGGCTTGTGGATGATAATATAGAGCTTGCTTATGGTTGATTCCATATCGTGCTAGCAAAGAAGAGAACATACGATTGCTGAAATGGGATCCTTGATCACTAATGATTGCACGGGGTGTCCCAAACCTTGAGAAGATGTTTCGTTGAAGGAACTTGGTGACAATCTTAGCATCGCTGGACTTTGTTGCAATGGCTTCAACCCATTTAGATACATAATCAACTGCTAGCAAAATATAAGACTTACCATTTGAAGGTGGAAATGGGCCCATAAAATCAATGCCCCAAACATCAAAGAGCTCGACCTCTTAAAAGTCTGTCATCGGCATTTCGTCTCTCTTCGATATATTGCCCGTGCGTTGGCACCTGTCACAAGTCTTGACAAATGTGTAACTATCGCGAAAGAGAGTCGGCCAATAAAAACTGCATTGTAGCACTTTTGCCGCTGTCCTTGTTGGTCCGAAGTGCCCTCCATAAGGTGCTGAATGACATCGAGCAAGAATAGCTTGCACTTCCTCTTCGGGAACACATTTGCGAATAATACCATCCGCGCATTGCTTATATACCAACGGGTCATCCCACAGGTATGACTTCACATCATGTAAGAACTTCTTCCTTTGAGCTGTAGACAAATATGGAGGAATAACACCACCTGCTATGCAGTTCACATAATCTGCAAACCACGGCAACTTATTGAGCACAAAGAGTATCTCATCCGGAAACACGTCACGAATGACCTCTTCATCGGCAGCTATTTCTACCCCTTCGAGCCTTGAAAGATGATCAGCTAGCACGTTCTCGCTTCCCTTCTTGTCACGGATCTCCAGGTCAAACTCTTGCAGAAGTAAGACCCATCGAATCAACCTCGATTTCGCGTCCTTCTTTGAGAAAAGGTAGCGGATAGCTGCATGATCGGTGTAGATGATCACCTTCGTGCCAAGAATATAAACTCTGAACTTATCCACTGAGAATACAACTGCAAGCATTTTCTTTTCTGTAGTGGTATAATTCTGTTGAGCTTCATTCATTGTCTTGCTGGCATAATAAATAGCTCGGAAAATCTTGTCCCTCTTTTGTCCCAAAACTGCTCCAACCGCATAATCACTAGCATCACACATGATTTCGAACGGTTCATTCCAGTCAGGAGCTACCATAATAGGAGCTGTCACAAGTCTCTGCTTTAAAGTGTTAAAAGCCTGCAAGCACTCATCATCAAATGTGAAAGTAGCATCTTTTTCAAGCAAATTACAAAGCGGTTTAGCAATTTTAGAAAAATCTAAAATGAACCTGCGATAGAAACCTGCTGACCAAGAAAGCTTCTTACAGCTCTCACATTTGTAGGGGGTGGAAGCTTTTCAATTGCCTCAATCTTTGCTCTATCAACTTCCAATCCCTTAGCAAATATCTTGTGACCCAACACAATGCCTTCTTGAACCATAAAATGACACTTCTCCCAATTGAGCACTAGGTTAGTGTCTTCACATCGTTCTAAAACTCGTTCAAGATTAGACAAACAGTTATCAAACGTATTACCCACAACAGAAAAATCATCCATAAAAATTTCAACAATATCCTCCACCATTTCAGAGAAAATAGCCATCATGCATCGTTGAAAAGTAGCAGGTGCATTACATAAACCAAATGGCATTCTACGGTATGCAAAAGTACCATATGGACAAGTGAAGGTAGTTTTCTCTTGGTCCTCAGGTTCCACAGCTATCTGATTATACCCAGAATAACCATCTAGAAAACAATAATGTGAATATCCTGCTAACCTGTCAAGCATTTGTTCGATGAAAGGAAGAGGGAAGTGGTCTTTCCTAGTAGCGGCGTTGAGACGCCTATAATCAATGCAAAATCTATGACCAGTGACAACTCGAGTGGGGATCAATTCATTGTTGTCCTTCTTAACCACAGTCATCCCCCCCCCCCTTTTTAGGTACAACTTGGGTTGGACTCACCCAAGCACTGTCAGAGATTGCATAGATTATTCCTGCATCGAGGAGTTTTCTCACTTCCTTTTTAACCACCTCTTGCATTGGAGGGTTGAGCCTCCTTTGCGGTTGCACACAGGGTTTATAATTATCCTCCAACAAGATCTTATGTTGAACTATTGAAGGACTTATTCCTTTTATGTCCGAAATAGACCACCCTATTGCAGATTTGTGTTCCCTCAAGACTCTCAACAATTTCTCCTTTTCAAGATCCGTCAAATGAGCTTAAACAATTACTGGAACTGTGGAATTTTCACCCAGAAAAGCATAGCTTAAATGCTCCGGTAATTGTTTCAATTCAAATGATGGTGGTGTAGACAACGACTCCTCATTATTTTCAGCAATTGCACATAAGGGCATGAAAGGAGAGTGTAAATGCATAGATGGAAGTGAATCAAGGGATGCAACACTGTCATATAGATCAATAGATGCAAGAGATGCAAATGATGTTTTATCCCTTAGAGACTTGGTAATGCAATGCTCAAGAGGATCCTTAGATTGAACTTCTTCAAAGGACTCCTCATCAACACATTCATCAATTACGTCAATCACATTACAAGTATGTCCCTCATCAGGATACTTCATGGAATTATATATATTAAACACAACTTCCTCATCATTTACTCTCAAGGTTAGGACTCCTTTATGAACATCTATGATAGCTTTGCCAGTTGCCAAGAAAGGTCATCCAAGGAGTAATGGAACGTCTCGGTCCTCATCCATGTCCAACACCACAAAATCAACCGGAAAGATAAACTCTCTCAATTGTACCAACACATCTATTATTCCTTTAGGATAAGAGAGAGATCTATCGGCCAATTGTAGTGTCATTTTTGTGGGTTTTACTTCTCCTAGGCCAAGTTTCTTGAAAACCGACAACGGCATCAAGTTAATACTAGCACCCAAATCACATAAAGCTTTTGCAAAATAACAAGACCCTATAGTACAAGGAACAGTGAAACTCCCTGGGTCCTTTAGCTTTTGCGGCAGCTTCTGTTAGATAATGGCACTGCATTATTCTGTGAGCTTGACTGTCTCGAACTCATCCAGTCTCCTCTTCTTGGACATCACTTCCTTCATGAACTTTGCATAGTTTGGCATTTGTTCCAGAGCCTCTGCAAACGGGATGTTAATCTGAATTTTCTTGAACATCTCTAGGAACTTTGCAAACTGGGAGTCCAACTTCTTCTTTTGGAATCTCTGGGGATATGGAAGAGGTGGCTGAATGATAGGAGGATTATCGGGAAACTTTATAGAACAGGGCTCACTAGCCTCTTTTGTAGTGTTTCCTTCAACCTCCTCATCACTCGATATGTCCTCCTCATTTCCCTTAGATGAACTTGAAAGTGGATCCTTTGTCTCTTTGCCACTCCTTGTTGTAATGGCCTTGCAATGCTCCTTCGGGTTCACTTCCGTGTTGCTAGGAAAACCATTTCGTTGCAAGGCATTCAACGTGTTGCCAATTTGACTGACTTGGATCTCTAAATTCTTCATTCCCTTGCTTAGTGAATCGACCTTCTCGTCATTCTTTTCGATCCTCGTCTTTGTATCCATCATGAATTGAGTCATGATTTCCTTGAGACTGGGCTCCTTCTCACTTTGTTGTCCTTGAAATCCCGGTGGTGGATTGAGCACATTCCTGTTGTTGGCGTAGGAGAAATTCTCATGGTTCCGGTTGTTGGGGTGGTATGGCTGGTTGAAGTTGCCTCTATAATTGTCAAACCTGTTGCTCACAAATTGAGCTTGTCCCATATTATCTTCTATGGAATATACCGAATTAGAGTAATCAATCCCAGACTCAGCACTCATGCTTGATTGTGGCTGTTTCGACGCTTGTGTAGAGAACTGCGCAAATTGGTTAGATAAATGATCTATAGCAATTCTCGCTATAATGTGAGAATAGCAATTATTTTCAAAATGATCAAATGAATATGAGATATCATATTCTCGCTATAATGTGAGAATAGCAATTATAGAGAAGACAAAAGGCAAAGTGCCTTATTTTAAGAGAGAGTGAAAGTGTGAGAGATGTTCTAATGAGAGGGTTCATTTGAGTCCCTTTATTTTGATATCTCATATTCATTTGATCCATCTCTTGCTTCAAGCCTTTATCTGTCTCTCTTTCCTTAGCTACATTACAACTCCAAATCCCTTACATTACAACCCATATTTCACCTTACATATCAATTGTTGCATGGCATGATAATGTGTAGTTTAGTCAATGGCAAGCTCATGAAATATGGCATAATTGATGACACTTCTTGAGAGGATTTGTATATGTGCCTTAAACACTTGGAGTGAACTTTCATGAGTGAATCCTGTGAGGAGTGAAGTCATGATCTCCCTTTTGCATTGTGTACGATTGCATAGCCTTTATATTATCATAGTGTTGTGATAAAATTTGGTGAGTCATTTGATGATATGAGGACAAATCATAAACGCTTAGGCGAGTTGTGCTATAGCAGTATTTTCCGCTATAGCGGACCTGGGCGGCTGAAAATGCTGATTTTTCTTCTTGGCTCACACTTTTTGACTTGAAGACACACATGGCGGTAAAGATGAGCCTCCTTCAGTTGTAAAGACACCAAGACTAATGTCTTTTGACCCATTTTACATTTATTTTGTAATATTCAAACCTAGGAAATTAGGAATATCATCACCACATAGTTCTTAACATAGGTTCCATCTTCCCTCTAGGAAGGATGGATTTAGTTCATAATGCAAATGAAATAAAACCAAGATTTATTCATTGAAATAAAACTAACCACAAGGAGTTTTCCTTCTTCTCTTCCCCTTGGTGGCTCGTAGACAATGATTATAATTCCTCAAATTATTCAAAAACAAAATAACAAAAGATTGGAAGAATTACTTACATAAATCTCTAGAAAATTCATCGGAGTTGATCAAGCATCAATTCGGTGTCACTCCAATTTGAGGATAAATCAAGCACCAATTTATTATCTAAAAATATAAATAAGTCTAATATACATCTAAACTATAATAATTATAATTTACAATCTAAAATACATTACCCTAATTTACATTTTTGGAATTCTATTTGGAACTCCCTTCTGCGTTTTCCCCAGTATGGGGTGCTCCGCAGTACGGGTTCTCCCACAGTTCTGAGACCCTTGGGCTTTTATACAAAAATCCTAATTTAAAAAGTCACCAAAATTACACTCCTAAATCTCACTGATATGTGTTTCACGCGTTTCTTTGGTAAGAAAAATTGGCCTTGAAGAATCCCACATGCGGCCGTGAAAAATCCCAGAAAAGATTTTCGTTGCAAAAATCGGCGTCCAAGTCTCCCATGGCGGCTTTAAAAAGATTACGCCGTAGATCCCATACTTTCTGGTCTGATTCAGACTGAATTTGGCTTGAGCGCTAGGACGCCATATTGACGCTGGGACGCCCAACGTCGGGACGCCAATATAGAGCAGGGACGTTGGGCGCTGGGACGCTAGAAAGACGCTGGGACGCTCATTTTCAACTTTAAGCTTTTTGTCAGTTTAGCCCCTGTGCCTTGTACTTTCATCAAATTTTCTCCTAGGCCCCTGTAATTACCAAAACACTAAAAACACATATCAAAATACAATAAATTGCTTGAAACTAACTTATTTAAGTATGGAAAATAGTCCTAATTAAGTGTATAAAATACACTTATCACCCTCAGAGGCCCAAACCTCTCTATAACTCCAACATCTACCACAACAGAGCAGCCACCTGGATTAGCCCAATGACCAATCCCTACCCAGATGTGATCAGGCCCATTACCCACTTGCCTGATTACATCAGAAACTTCCTTGGATTTCTGTATGAAGGAAGGGATGACCCTGGTTACCAACAGCTGTATCTCAATAGCTCTGGTGAACTGGTTGACAAAATAATTGTTGAAGGAGGGATCCCTGAATGGAGTTCCAGTGAAGTTCTCAGTAGGTTTGGTAAATATTTATGGGGAGAATCTCCTGCTTGGAATGTTTCTTTTGCCCTGAGTGGGTGGATAAGACAGGAGGAGATGGTAGTGGAGAGAATCAACAGATTTTGCAAGAGATACAAGTATAGAATGGAAGCTGACAATCCCTTCCTAACAGGAGTCAGGATTGAGGATTTTGACCCAGAGAGAGACTATGGTGCAGTCTTATATGGATGAGCAAGTGAAATTCCTATCAATACATGAGTTGAAGAACACCTCAAGAGAAGCCCTGCATGAGTTACTTCCTGAGGCAGGTGATGAGGAATTGGAGGCTATGTTTAATGAGATTGATGCCTGCAGAGGTTCTCCCTCCAGGACTACCACTCAAGGAAGTCCAGATGTCCTTGCTCATGATCCAGATGCCCTCCAAACTTACAGGAGGAAGTCCTACAGACAGAGGAATATACCCACTCCAATCCAGGAGGAACTGGCATAAACTGGTGAAAGCTCTCTGCAGATGGAAGCTGAGGTTGTCATTGAAAAGATGGGTGAAGTCTTGGAAGAACTGCAAACAGAAGACTCTGTTGAATAGGAAGAGGAGAGGCAAGAGGTTCTTATGGGTGCTATTAAGGAGGAGGAGGAGGAGATACCAGCTAAGGCAGAACAAGCTGAGGATAAGGTAGAAGCTGCTAATGATGATGATGATGATGATGACAATCTACCAATCAGCTCTATTTTAAAGAAGGTGAGTGCTCCAACAACATCTGAACCAAGCACTCCTACTTGACCTTCTATAACCCCTCTACCTACCAAACACGTACACTCACCCCCTTCCTTACCTAAACAACCCTCTCCAAAGAAACAAAAAACCTCACACCCCCTTCCAGACAACCCATTAGTTTCATCCAACTGTCTATTCCTCCCAACACTGATTCCATTGCAGTAGACCCTTCCACTGGGATTGCCACTTTCTACACCAGCTGTGGCCAAATAATTCCCAATCTTACCCAGGTAGAGAGGGTTGATATCCCCCAGCACATTGCTAACCCTCTTGACCAAATGACCCTGGCCTTCCCTACCATTTTCAGATCCTACTTCCATACAGTCATGTCCATTCAAGCCTCCAGAATTCTTTCCTCCACGAGACTTCATCTCTACCTCCTGGTATAGTTATATTTGAGCCAAAGGAGACCTCTAGCTCTGATGGCAGAACCCTTTTATCCACCTCCCATCACTGACCATGTCCCGGAACCCTTCCCAGTACCCCTTCCTGGAGTGTTTCCTGAAGGACCTATTATCATTGAAGATCTAGGAGATGATATAGAGGAGGATCATATGGGTGTTGATGAAGGTGTTATAGCTCAGGAGGAGGTCCAGCCAGATGCCTTGGTAAATTTTAAAGAAGATGAGGTTGTTGTAGGAGCTGCTGCACTTGGAGTTTCCCAAGCTCCTGAGGTTACTGGTACTGCATCCTCCAGTAGACCAGGCAGACAACCCATTACTCCTGAAATGATTGAGGCTGGCATCTATGAGCGTATAGAAGACCTAGGATTCAGGAGGACTCAAAAAGAAGATATGATGACTGACTATGTACAGAAGACAGGGGAATTAAATGCTCAGCATGATGGATTATATGGCTGGTCAGGTCTTGCACAGCAACTGTACTCAAGAGTTCAATACAGTTGACACAGGAATTAAGATAGATGCTGCCCTAGAGACCATCACCAGATCCCTTCCACACCATGTGGAACATGCTGTCCAAAGAGCCTTAGTAGAGAGGGATGCTGCGAACATTAGGGATTTCGTGCTGCAATACACTGCTGAGATAGAGGATTTAAGTGCACGGTTGGCTGTGGCAGAGGAACTTGCTGTTAATGCCATGAAGGAGGAGAAAAGAAAGGTTGCTCTGCTACAACATGTTCTGAAAGAAAACCACTATCTCAGAGAAGCCTTGGGAAATAGGAAGCCCATCTCTATACCTCCTTTGCCTACTGTGCTGGAAAAAGAGGCCTTGGCATCACTTGCTCTACAACAAGAATCCTGGAGAATAAGGAAGACTAAGAAGTTGGAGAAAAGGAACTACACTCTCAAGCTTCTATCAGAGATCTCTAGTGATTCTTCAGAAGATGATATAGAAGAAGGCTTGGCAGGATTCATTTCTGAAGAAGAAGAGCCAGTCAGAAATACCCTGGACTTCAATGCCTTACTCAAGAAATATAAAAGGAAGAACAAGAAGCTTCAAGATGCTGACCCAGACATGGTTGAGGAAATGATCAAGGGGCGAACTGATGAGCAAATCAGAAGGATTTCTACTGAAGAAGGAAGCTCAAGGCACACAGTCAAGGGCAAGAGTAAGATGTATGCAGAGGATGAAGCACTAGAAGAGTCTGCTGCTCCAGAAGACCCTGTTGTACCCTCCAATGCTCCAGAAGACTTAGATGCTGCAGAAGGAATCAATCTTGAAGACCTGTAACCAGAAGACCTTCCCCCTCAAGATCCTCCTCAGCATTGAACACCTTCAAAGAAGACTTCTTGTTTACAAACAAATTTCTAAACTCAAGCTCATTATCTTTTTTGAAATTTTTGTTTGTGTATGCTTGGATTTTCACTAACTTTGCATTTTATCTATCACATTATCCAGCATGCTTGCTTCACAGATTACTACCATACTATTTTCATCACTCATATCTGTGTAGTTTACCTTAGCTTAAAACTGTTTTTTGTGTGCTTTCAGTTTTAGCTTAGGTTTCCGGATTAACAACTTAGACTTAAGTCAGTCTAGTTCGTTAAAACGGAATGCTTGGTCACATAGGTTAAAAACTAGTCAACAACCAGAAGACCTAGTGCCTTCCTCACTAGGATCCCTTAGTTGACTTAAGCAGCCTTTAAAAAGTCATGGCATTAATCAAATAGGAGGAGATTGTTAGGATTTATTCTTTTTAGATTTGATTAATCGCCAAAACTCTTTTT
>JAOWAN010070724.1:0-11359 GCA_028566635.1 Lobelia cardinalis
ATACTCTTTCGCATACTCAGCATACTCTTTTTCATAGTATACATAATTTTTTTTAGTTTACGTTAAAATGTTTATATACATATGGCCATTATAATCTTTTTCATATACATTATACTCTTTCGAATACTCAGCATACTCTTTTTCATATTATACATAATCCTTTTTTAATTCATGTGCGTATGTTTATTTTTTATAATTAATTTGAGTATCACATTAATTAATGCAGTAATTAATGTGATATGTATGCTATTTTTATTGTATTTCATACTCTTTCAAATCACATTAATTACGAGATTTATTCTCACACCGATAATCAAGGCAGAAATTAATGGATATTTTGGGGTTAACAAAAAATCCAAATCTTTTTCATTTACATCATACTCTTTCGCATACTCAGCATACTCTTTTTCATAGTATACATATTTTTTTTAATTTACGTTAAAATGTTTATATGCATATGACTATCATAATCTTTTTCATATACATTATAATCTTTTGAATACTCAGCATACTCTTTTTCATATTATAATTAATTTGGGTAACAAACTAATTAATGCAGTAATTAATGCGATATGTATGCTCTTTTTGTTGTATTCCATGCTCAGCATACTCTTTTTCGAATAATCTTTTTTTAATTCATGTGCATATGTTTATTTTTTATAATTAATTTGGGTAACAAACTAATTAATGCAGCAATTAATATGATATATATGCTCTTTTTATTGTATTTTATGCTCTTTCAAATCATATTAATTACGAGATTTATTCTCTTACCGAAAATCAAGATAGAAATTAATGGATGGTTTTGGGTTAACCCAAAATCTCAAATCTCACTCTCGACTGTCACTTGCTTTTTATGGAGAGTGAGATACACATGCTGGAGAGGCGCACAGTATTAGAAGCGCCTATGAACTTAAAATAATTTTCAATGGGTGAGTGCATCTGATTTTTACTTTTCTTTCTCTCTCTCTTCTTTAATGCTTATTTTTAGTGGGATGTCCAGTCATATGACAGATCACTTTCTATAGCGGGTGATTGTTGCAGTGTATCTAGCATTGCCCTTTGAAAAATGGAAAATGCTTTATTCATCGACAAATGAAGCAATATATCAACCGCAATGCTAGATACACTGCAACAATACCATAGCGGGTGAAGTTAAATTTCTTTTTCTAATTTTTAAGAAAAAGAAAAATGGAAAATGCTTTATTCAAAGAAATTTAAAATACTAATACTCCAACATACCATTGAAAGAACAAAATACTTATACACATTTACATTTAACCTCCTTCCTTCCTACCAAAATTTTTTTTTTACATTTAACCACAGACTCTATCTTTCACCGCCCCCCACTGCCCCACAGTGGGCTCCACCCCAATTTGCCCCTTCTTTCTATAACCGTCAGTCAAACATCTATAATACAATTCAAGGGCGTGGGATCCTTATCAAATGAATAGTAACTATTCATCCTAATTTTCAGTGCAAGGAATGTTGGAAAAGTATGAGAGAATGTGTTGAAAAAGTGTGAAAGGAAATGAGTGGATGAGATTGGGGATAGTAAAAAAAGTGTGTGGGGAGGGGGATAAAGAATAAAGAATATATTTGTATGGGTGTGTGTTGGGAGGGGAGAGAGAGAGAAAAAGAGGTATTAAAAAATATTATATTTTATGTATAATTTTTTTATTTGATTCAATTAATTAAAAATATATTAAAATAAAAATAATTTTATCACTTTTAAATATTGTCATGTTCGAGAATACAGACTATTTGCGATTAAATATTTTGATACGTCGTGCCATCGGACACGGACACGGGCATATTTTTATTAAATTAAAAAATTCGAACATCTTGTCGTGCCCTCGGGCACGGGCATTCGCTAGTAGTTGTACAATACAAATTTCGAGAATTGCACTATTCATTTGCACATCTTCCCAAATTTATTTTGCTCTCATTTATAGTATAGATGTGTTTAACGGATTTAATGTGGCATGACCTCGAGCGGAGTAGTCACAATTTTTATATGGAGTGCCTAGGCACTCTTAGTAAGTAGTGCCCATAATGCACATAGAAGTTATACAAAATGCACATAATAAATATACAATGCACATAAATTATGTTATGTGCATTTTGTATAACCTCTATGTGCATTATGGGCACTCCATATAATTATCGGAGTAGTTATCTTTCTCAATGATTCCCCTGTAAATGCGCCCTTAATTCAACACGTTTCTATAGGGTTAAGCCCTGAAAAAAATATACAGCGAGGAGCGCAAAAAAAATAGAAATTATATGGATCACATTTGAGAGGTTGAGCGCGTGAGAAGTGAGAGTAAAAAAAAAAAAAAACAGTTTCAATCATCATGTCCATCTCCTCATAATTTTAGGTGATTATCAAATGAATTAGCACAAATAATTTAAAATTTCCATGTAATATCATTTCATGATTTTAAGCAGTTATCAAACGAATTAGCACAAAAAATTCAAACTTTCCATATAATTTGTGATTCTAATAGATTCTGCAATGTTTACATTCCAATATTCGATCATCAAACGTAGAAACAAACTTACAAATATGATCAATAAAATTTGTGTTTATTCACAATAGTGTTAACGTTTATTACCTATATTCTTGATGTTCATTTTTCATTATTCATGTTCATTAGATTTATTATTCAAGTGTTTAGTTGAAAATATACATGTTCATTAATTGTATATGGCATGTTCATTAATAACATATTTCATATTTATTTTATTATGAATATATATCATAATCGAATAAATATGCCTTTAAGTACAATATTTGGCTTAATGTTTATTAACTATATTTTTAATATACATTATGAGAATTTTTCATCTTTATTTGAAATATTATTTAAATTATTTGGTCTAACTAATTATGTTCATTAGTTATATTTGCTCATGCTTGGCTCAATTCACCCTTAGTTGATAAAAATTCAAAATTGAGTAGACTAAATGGGAGGAATTTTAATGCAAATATGTATGTATGTTTCTTAATGTACATATGTGTGTATCTCGATGCACATAAGAGCTGAAAATCTAAAATTTCAAATGTTGACGAGAAGCCAATCCTCAAGGCAATCACGAGACATTGATGTCAACCCCAAAATTCTATTGAACCCTAATACATCTTACACTTTCCTGTTACTCGAAGGTATCCAAAACTTCTACCAAAAGGGCACCCCATAACCAATATTTTCTCTATCTCCTAGTCTCACCAAGGTTGGTCCATTATTGAGGCAGTCGCTGATCTAAAATTCACTACGAGCTCTAATATCTCTTTGAACAGAAGAAAAAAAATCCCACTGACCATCAATTCAACAAGAATGACGAGAAGCACTCGAAACTCACTTGGAGAACCTGAGATGGGAGTTATGGGTGATTTGATGGAGCCAAGCCCTCACAAGTATGTGACCGTTAGAATGCACATAAATGTGTATTAATGTACATAAGTTATCATCGGTACAGACTCATTCGACATTGAATTTTTGATTAATTGAATTTGCCAATTTGCTCATTGGGATTGAGATTGGAGGTTCTGATTATAATGCACATAAATTTGTATCGTAATTTTTGTAAATGTGTATGTGAATATACATAGATGTGTATATTAATATACATATATGTATATTTTAATATACACAAATATGCATAAAAATATATATTTTTTAAAACCACAAGCATCACATAAATTACTCCTTAATGAGGATCCCAAATTTGGAATCTATATAGGTGACTAGATGGTTAAAAGGATCAAAAACACAGTATTCTTTCTCCGGCTTAAAAATCGGTGACACGAAAAAATCCGTTTAGAAGAATAGAGTGGGAATATTTTGTTCTTGGAAGACGCAAGCTGCTATGTTGTAGCCACTTCGCAATTGAATCGAGAAGTTTGAAATTAAAAATGTATATAAATATACATTAAAATGCACATAGTAAAAATAAAATTAATTTTTTATATAGTAATTTGAATCATTTTAAAATACAAAAAATAACACAAATTACAAATTTAAAGGGTGTTATTATTTGCACACTTCGTTTTTGATAAGTCTAAAACTCATTTTAAAATATTCTAAATATAAGTATTATAATATCCATACTAATAAAAGTTATATATTCATACTCCTTTTAACTTAAAAAAATATTAAATATACACTTCTAAAATTAGCATCAAATTGTCTGCGATGAGGACACGTTGCAATTCAATCTTTTTCTTTTTTTTTCATCTTGCTGTTCTTTTTCACTTATGTACTTCTTTAAAATATGCAGTTTGTTTGATCTCTTATAAATGGACATGCTCTAATTGTTGTTAATTCATGAACGTGTAATAGATTTTAACTCAACACAATTTGAGATATTTTAGCGAAAACCTGTATTATTGTATTGGAGTTAAAATGGTAGTTTAGTGTGTTAAAGAAGTTGTGTTTTTCGTAGATCATGAAGGTCTTGCTTATCAAAAAGAAAAGCAAGAATCATGTAACCATGAAAAAAGAGATGGAGCATTACAGAAGTTTTGAAGGCAAACTAACAACAATAGTTTATATTACATAAAATAGATTTTCCTTAATTTATAATATTTCATCATTTTTGTAGTAAATTTTAGTCAAAATTTTTAATCTGTCTCACGAAATCGCGCCATTTGGTGAATTTGCATTTATCATTACAAATGCAAATTTAAAATATTAGTAAGAGTATTATAATACTTATATTTAAAATATTTTGAAATGAGTGTAAACTTATAAAAAAGGAAGTATATAAATAACAACACTCAATTTAAAAATGTCCAATTTTATAAAATTAATTAATCAATTATCCAAAATAAAAATTTTTATAAATTAATTTTTAACTCATAATCCACTAGCTGAATGAGCATTCAACATATACCGTCACTATGCCCCATATACCAACTGCAAAAACAGCGGAGAGAGGGCAAACGCCCGTCCGTCGCTCAAAATATCGGAAACAGGATGGCTGCACCGCTGATATTCAGGGGCGTCCCGCTCCTCCGCGTCAGGCTTAACCACACGACTAAACTAACCGTAGCAGCCTCATCATTGGCACGCAGGCCGTGCTCCACTCCGGCAGCCGAGCCGATTAAGCCGCCGCTGCCAGAGGAGGAGTTATCCACAGGCGCGGTTGTTAAGAACAACAGCCAAAGCAAGTACTCTTCACGGTCTGGGTGGGAGGGAGACCCAGACTACAGGAAATGGAAAGACAAGGAAGCGGAGATTCTCCAGGACGTCGACCCTATCATTCTCCGCACCAAATTCATTCTCCACTCCGACAGGTTCTCTTCTCACTCTCTCTCTCCCTGCATTTCTCCCTATCTTCAAATTTTGTTCTAAGCTATATCTTCATCTCCTATTTTCCCCATATATATATATGTATATCTTTGATATCAACATCATCATTATGTTTTTTTCTCCACTAAATGATGAACCTATAGATTTGTGCAGTTCTTAGCCTTTATATCTGAATATATAGGCCAGTGCGGAGTGTATTTAGTCGGTGATGATATGAAAATCTCTCTCTTCATGTAATCTTTTTGATTCTTTAAGAATTATTTATCACTAGTATTTATTCAAAGTTTCAAACATCGTCAATTATTGTACCGAACGGAGAGAATTTAAACACATTTGTATTGTAATTCGTAATTAATTGATTAAATTCATTTGATACCATTCATTGGTAAAACAAATGAGTTGCAATTTGTCATGCTAAAATCACTGGTTGAAATCGAGGGGAACTACAACCATTGACCAGACACAGTCAACACAATAAATTTATAGATGTTTCCCCCTTATTCCTTTAATCAGCAAGGCGTCCCCATCCCGGTATCACCTAGATTCTTAAATATTACTCCCTCTATGTTCTGTCATGGCCAGAATCCAATGCATTTGCTGAGTAGCCTTGATCAGGACGTTGATGGATAAACTAAGTTGGTCGCTTCAGGATACAATATGTTCTGGAATGTCTCAAGGTGTCTGTGTTGAGGGAGAGAAAATGCAAGAATTTTAACACACACACAGACACACAACATTTTGCTCATTGGGAAGCATTATGAAGTTACTCGAAATAGTTTGTGGCCTCAATATTTTGAGGGCAGATGAAGCGGAAAAGTCCCCCTCCCTTTTTCTAGTTGGGAAAAGTTATTCATGAAATAAATGGGATTATTGATGGTTTAGTGAACAACTTGAGTTGGGGATGCGAGCCAGAGGTGTAAGCATTTGTGAGACATATTGGCAAAGAAAGTCGGAGGTGAAGTCCGGTTTTTTTACGGAGGAGCTGATGCTGAATTTGGTGACTGTCAGGCTGCTCAAAATCGGTGAAGGAACTAAAGATGATAGATGATTTGAGAAAGTAGTGATTCTTGTTGAATTAGGGGCGCATTTGGGGGCATTAGAGGTTCGAAGAGAAGTATAGGTCCAAAAATTGGATACAGTTCATGCATAAATGGAAGGTTTAACGACAATGCTAGTAGGCTATGGTTTGATGGTGGTTGATGGTAGTGGCTGTGATCGGTGATGGTGAAGACATAGGCAGCAATGATGACAACCAATGGCTCCGTCAATAGCTTAAAAATGAGTCAAATGACAAGACATGAGCTGAAATAAGGATTGGAAATCTTGTATCTTTAACCTCCTTCTAGGTTTCTCTGCATCTTTAGAATTTTGAATCATTGATTCTGAATAAGCTCATTATAAGTTTGTAACGTAAGTTATGGACGTTGACACCAGAAAATGTATTATAAAGCATATAGGATTAACTAAATTTTTTGTCATCGTTTAGGTGGAGCCTTTTCATTAAAGTGCTAGTTAGACCAGTATTAACGAATAGACTTCAAACTTCGTTGGATTATCCACCGGTACTTCCATTAAGTAATTCTCATTTATGATTTATATTTGGATTCCACAAGCTTATTTTTATTGTTAGAGTGTGCACAGTAAAGTTGTCCATAAATGCTATAACAGATGGTTGTGAGAAAGATAAAGATATCCAATGTAGTTTCTATTGACTATAAGCTCACTACATGAAATGTCTTTGTTTTATATCTTTATAAATTAACTTGGCAAAACCAACAATATTGTCCCTTACCTTTTGGACTATTTCCAATCTGCTCGTATATGGTATGCATTTATGTCTTCCCAATCAGGGCATTTGCCTTTGATTAGTATTCCCAATGTCGTCCTTCCTTCCAAATCACTCTTTGAAATTTAACGAGGGCCATCATGTGCCTTTTGTCAATGCTGACCGAGCGTGTGGGAGGCTGACGTGGATAATACCGATGGTAATAAAACCATGTGAGCTGAAGCTGCTGAACGTAATCTCCATATCCCTTATGTTATAAGGTTCCAGTCCACAATTGAAGACGCCAATTTGATGCTAGCGTTCAACTTCCACAACAAACTATTTCTCCTCTATGCCTCACTAGAGGCCTTGGAGCTCTGAAAGTCGGCCATCTTATATTAGCATCTCTCGAGTTATACATGCAACCTTTGATTTCCCATACACAGCCGCCGTGATCTTCTTAATTTCCACCTCATTGCTGAATCCTTACTCCTTAGGAAAGTCTTTCAAAGCATTAAGGAAAGCAATGTCCTCCCCACTACTCCACCGCCTCCATTCTCTCTCCTTGATTCACCACTCATTCACATTTTCCTTTTCATTCTCCACCGTCTTCCTATCCATCAAGAACCGCGAAAATGAATCCGAACAACCCACTCTTCTCTCCCTCAAAGACTTGGCCATCTTGACCACATCTTCCACTTTATGCCACCATGAAAACGCCTCAGCTACCACCTCCCACTGCCTTGCATGCCAACCTGATATTTTGCCGTCTGCTTCTTCAACAGATCGATATTGCCCTCACTCCATTCTCTCATGTCAACAGCCACGTTACACCCAAATTTCCAGGATCACGACTTTTATCGGGTAATTCTCCTTATAGCAACATGAGGGACCGGTTCAGATCCAAATTCATTAACCCATATTGGGTTTATATCTGCAATTTGACAATCTCTTGATTAAATCTACAAGATCACAGTTTATGAGCTGTTGGGATTTTGGGCCTTGGAAGCGGGGGAGCCTTGACCAACGCAGATATCGACGGTGGAGGGGGCGAAGGGGCTGCCGAGAAGGGAGAGGGAGATCCAAATGAGGAGGGGGCTAGAGGTTTTGAGTTGAAAAAAAAAAGGATAGGAAAACGAAGATGTTTGGGGGAGGGAGAGAAAGAGGGAGAATGGCAGATGAAGGGGTTGGTTTTTGGCATTAGTCTTGTTACCTGTTTTGGTTTGGGATTCTTGGGAAGGAGAGGTACAGGGTTGGAATAGGCATCTAGATTTCTTATCTTCATCCTTTGTTTAATCTAAGTTATTGATGATACTTTCAAGAATTTAGGCTTTATACTACAAATTCATTGTTGAGTAAAATTTTAGTTAACGAACGGTCTAAATATTCTTCTTACACAAGCAGTATGAAAATTACATTATTAGATGAGAAAATTTTCAAAAATACAATTGTATTGATACATTATTACATATTAACTGCATCTTAATATTTTTGACATCAATTTTTGGTTTTGATAGTGAATTGAGTATGATAATATTTCAAAAGCGTTTTGATTGATTGATAGACATTACATTTTAAATCACTCTATTCTTGAAATTATACCCGATAATAGGTAGAATATCAATTCCAATCATTTATAACATAAATCAATTGAATATTTCAATTATTTCATGACATAATAGGTATAAAAGTTGAGGCTGGAAATTTCTCAGCAAACTAGTTAGGTGGATGTTAGTGTGTAAAAGTAAATTGTAATGGTGAATGTTTATGTGGCTCTTTAAATTATTTCCTAGCTCCATTTCTCAGTTGTCCGACAATCATGAATCAACGATGTAGAATTTAGGGCAACTGCATTGTAGTTGCCTTATAGTTAGGCCTGCCTTATTATTCGAACTTCTTGATACTCAACTCGGCTCGACTAGTTTGACATATTTGAGTAGAGTTCGAACAAGGTTCGTTACTCGAACTACTCGGGAGACTCAAAAAAAATGTTCGCGATCACACTTGACTCGACTCGGTTCGAGTGCTTGTATAAAAATTACATGTTTTTAATTTTTTTTACTATTGTTCATCTTTTTATAACCTCCTAAATATAAGTAAATGCAAAAAATATTTAAAATATGTCTAAATATTTGACTCTACTTCTGAAACTTGACTCGAGTCATGATACTTAATTTCGTTCATGAAATTTGAATTACTTCAGTATACTCGTGAGATAAGGTTAAACTACTCAACTCGAGCTCAGTCGTGTACTTTACTACTCAACTTGAGTCGAGTACTACTACAACTTGAATCTTCTTTCAAATGTTTGACTCGAACTCAATGAAACTTGAATGGCTCAACCTATTTACTTCCCTACTTAAAAATTGATTTTTTTATATTTGGGCATTAAGGATATTGTTGATAAACGAATATGTATTACATCATTATTTCAGATTATGCTCTACTTGTGCACGTAGTTTCAATTATCATCTGCTCGTTTTTGACTTTCTTGCATTCAGGTATCTGGATGGAGAACGCCTTACAGCAGAAGATGAGAAAGCTGTGGTAGAGAGACTTCTTGCTTATCATCCTCATGCCGACGATAAAATTGGTATGGGACTTGATTCTATCATGGTGAGATTCATAACTCTTTCAGGAAGTTCTTCTGATAACTTAGGATTGGGTCAGAAAGTCAATTTTTGATGGTTTGATATGATCTTTTGTAATGATTAAAGTGAAAAAGTAAGAGAAAGATAGAGAGATAATGGTGGAACCTATAAAAAATTAAAAAATAAAAATGGTGATATATCGACTTGGTGACCCAAACCTTAGTTAAGTTGCTTCTTCATCATAAATCCCGAGTTACTGCAACTTTCTTGAAGCTCTAGTTTTCAGCCAAACTAGGCTTTGTGATCTTGGCTTTTGCTTCACCTGCTAATTCACTTGCATAAGCCCAACCACTTCTTGTTCTTGCATATTATTTTACTCTCTCCGTTTCACAATAAGTGTCGTTTTAGGATTTGTACACAAATTGAGAGAGCAAATAAGGACAAAACTAGCCTTTTCAGGAAAAAAAAAAAAACTATTCCCTCCGTTTCGTTTTAACTGTCCATGATAGCAACATGTTGTGAGGGAAAAATGTCGCTTTCAGGACAATTAAAATTAAACGGAGGGAGTATAAGACTAGCACTAGAAAAATAACCAAGCTAAACAAATAGCAGCATGCCAACTCCTATCGAGACCCACTACTGGGAGGCTTTGGAATGCCCCATACTCCGCCTCAGAGAGAAGACCGAAAGGAAATCCGTTTCCATATAAGAGGAAAAGGTTATTCTTGGTCCCTGAAGATACGAGCATTCCGCTTAATGCAGATGTCCGTATCGAACTAAAAAAAAGCACAACTCCATAGTACTATAACATCTTGCCTCAGATCGAAACCCAAATGTCTAATCAAGCACAAATCCTGAACTAATCATGGATATATCCTATTCTCTCCTCGCACCATGAACAAAACACACCATGAACGCCACACGACGAGCAATGCAGGAAAAGATGATCACTTGTCTCATTACGGCCGTTGCACATAACACAATCATCTGGAGGTAAGGTGATAGGGTTAATACTGTAATTAAACCTGCTATTAAACAGGTGTATGTTAGGCGTTAGTTTAGAAGAGATAAGGATAACTAACCGATGGAATTTTCTATAACTGCATATGAGCAGTTAACCTTTTTCTGAAACTGCATGTGAGCAGTTAATCTTCTCTATAACTGCAGCAGTTAGCCTTTTCTATAAATAAGAGACATTGTAGTCTCATTAGGTAGTTTTTGGGAAGTTATGGTTTGGTACAACTGATTCATTGGGAGTCAGGAACCGATTCATTGGGAATCAGATCATTCAATCTTCTCCTGTTTGTAATTTATGTTTCAATTAATAATAGTTATTCCTCTATTGGTGTTCTTCATCCTAATTCTCTATACTAGTTCTAACACTGGTATCAGAGGCACCGATTCTGGAAATTCCCCGCGATTCTTGTGCTGCGTATGAAGACAAAGAGCATGGTGAGATCTTCCGATGATTGGGAGCAGGAGCGCGAGGAGTTGCGCACTCGTTTGGAATTGAACGAAGCCAGAACCAAGAAGATGGAGGATCTTCTTGCAGGGATCGCTGCGAAATTAGGGATTCATCAAGGAGAATTCCCTAACAGTGACGAAGGGGAAACTAGTTGGGCGCGAGGGCCACAAGACACAGCACGCGATAAATGGCGAAAGTTGGAGATTCCGATTTTTGCGGG
>JAOWAN010070764.1:0-11358 GCA_028566635.1 Lobelia cardinalis
TTTAAAATATGAACAAAACAATATAGTAAGATGAATACGGAGCATTGGCGCTCCTTGCTAGGAGCGCCTATGCGCTCTCCGTGTACCATCTGACTACTGTTATCGCTATCTGTTACTGATTTGTTTGGACTGGAGTACGTCGTTAAAGAGGAAAGAAAGCTGCTGTTGTTGTTACGTTGACTGTTTGACATGACTACTGACCAGGTAGGTATATACGTAAATAAATACAGTATTTTTGAGGGAAATACAGAGTAATACGGCTCTGACCATGGCATCTTTCTATAATCTGACATTTACCTCGTTCGGAAATGGCCCCTCGCCGTCTATAGATCCGGCATCATCATTTTCTTCAATCTGTTCCAAAATGGGTACAAAATTCTGGGCATTTTACCACGCTGATCCTGTTCGAACCAAACTAATTAACGTTCAACAATGGTACCACCTCTTTAATTAGCTCATGAAACTCATATGTGAGCTGCAGTTTGATTAACATTCAAACCCGAATTAAGCAAAAGTGAACCCAGCAATTGTTGGCATAGACGCGCCCGAATGAATCTACCATATTTGATCTCCATTTTGGTTCCTCATTTGGTAAATAAATCAATGAAGCTCGAATGCTCGATCGATTAAAGCTTTTGAAACAATTGGTCTGATTGGAGGAAAATTAGTAGATTAACTTTTTTAGTGCGTTAATTAAAATGGAAAAAAAAAAAAAAAAAAACTCATAGTGCGTTATTTACATATTTTTTTTTTTAAAAAAAAAAATCGTTTTTTTTCCCTTCATATAACATTAAAAGCAAGGGGATACGTGTTAGTAGTGATCTCCAGTCAGAAATTTATAATGTATCAATTCAAGTAAAAAAGCATTTTGTTATTATTTGACACCAATCATTTTTGCAAAAAAGAAAAGGATGGTGGGACAAATCAATGAACAAGAGGATCCACCAACATTAAAATCACTCACTAATCCCGGAAACAGATAAACACTTTGATTGTCCAATTAGTGATCAGCATATATAAAACATGCACGTCGGATACAAACAAGTCTCATCAATAATTAATTAATAAATATTTTGAACTACTTATTTTATTATTAATTAATTTTAAGATGAATCTCAGAACGAGCTTCATAAATAATTAATAAAATATTTCAAACTACTTTTCTATCGTTGTTAATTGTGCCCTTCACGAGCTTGGAAAATACTTTCCAAAGTCCAAGGCAATAAAACAAGGAAAGCCATTTCCATTATTAGTTTCGGACATAGATTAATCAGGCAACTAATATATGTAGCCTAACAACCGTTCAATTGTTGTCCCCAAATATTGATGAGTCCGAATGCGTACATGTCAATCTAATTTCAAACTCTTATTTTAATTTTATCCTTTAAAGAGTACAGTAGTTGCTAAGTTGTGTTTTCTTATATCATGACTATTCATCGGTCGCAAAAACACCATCTACCTAGCTCATGATATATACATACGATGATTAAGGAAACTATTCTTGTCCTTAGCGTCGACATATAACTAATACTATGTAATTATCTATTCCATTTTTCATTATTTATTTTTGCTACTATTGTTTTGGTTACAATTGTATCAATACGTACGAAAAAACATCCATATTCATAATCAATAAAGAAAGAAATTATGCATTCCAACTTATATAAATATAAGTTTATATTAAATTTACTCTTATTAAATACATTCCCAACTTATTCCATGATTAATGCATTTTGAGAGTATATATTATTATTAATTATTGATATGGAGATTAGGGATAGTGGTACTTTGGGTAAGCTAATATATACAAAAAATATATATATATTGGAGTTAATTAAGCATTCCTTAATTTATAAATATATATATTCAAAAAAATGTTAATTTTGAAACAACGAGAGTATGTAGAAATAGAAAAAGGGTAATTGTCAAGCGGTTCAAAGATCATTCATCAAATTAAAATGAGTAATTTAATAATTAAGGAAGATGTTGTTGGAATTTTATAAAATAGATGACAACGTTAAAAGAAGAAATGAGTTCATAACTATCAATTACGATCTGTATCCTATATTGAGGATTAAAGAAATATCGAAAAAAAATCGAAAAACGCCGCGTCGATTCCTTGCAGACCGCTAGGACGCTTTTGGAGCAAGTTTGTCTGATAGTTGGAACAATTTTGACGCTGAAAGTTCGCTAATACCGGAAAATATCGCTATAGCGAAATTTTTAGCTATAGCGGGTTTGACAACGGTCATATTTTCGAAAATCAAAAGGCAAACGTTTTAAGGAATTTCGCTATAGCAAAATCTGGTTCGCTATAGCGGTCCCAGAGTGCTATAGCGAAATTTCCTGAAAATTTGAATTTCATTGGTTGCATCCTTTGATTGCGACCATTGGGAAGGGGTATGTCAGCGCCTATATAAGGAAGGTTCCAACAGTATTTCTGGAGACTTAAACTCACTTATTTAATTTCTACTCTCTCTCACTCTACAACTCTCTTTAATTCTTAAAAAAGAATTTCGATAATTGCTGATCGTCATTCTTCGGGTGCAATCTAATCCTAGAGGTGGAACGCCAATAACATTGCAGTAAATAGTGGGAGCGTTTATCACTTTAAGGACAGTGATTACTCACGAAATTCATACATATTTCCATCTTCAACTTATTCTATACAGTATTTAATGCAGATGTTGCATTTACAACAAACTTAGATCAACCAAAATATCAATATTGTTATTAATATTGCTGATGCAATTTAAAACACTTTTAGTGCACATCATTAATTTTTTATTTAATTTTTATTCTACATATATATTTTTTGCTCTTCAATACATATTTCATGAATCTAGCAAATATGTAAAAAATTGACTTTTTGAAAAAAAGTGAGCCCGTTTGGCTTTCAACCTTTTTGAGCTGTAGATTATCAAAATAAAAAATAAAAGAGATATATACAAAATTTATGGAACTAATAAAAAAAATTTAAAAATTAAGGTAAAAATCACTCAAAAAAAAAAAAAAAACGCAACATTATACTTTTTATAGGCTAAATTAGGTTTGACCATTTCTTTAAGCACTAAATCACTATCTTGATGCTCAATATTTTATAGGCTAATTTTGAACGACGAAATAAAAAATATATCTAGTTGATAAATCTAAAAGTAAAGACATAACCAATCTACACAATAATGATGTTTGTTTCGGCTAAGGTTAGTTATCCATCTTTTAGAATTTAGATAATTGAGGAGGTCTTTCTAGTTATAGGTCTTTTTAGTAATTAGGGTTGCGTTTGGATGGGTGATTTTTTGATTTGGTTTTTGGGATTTTGTAATGATTATAGTAAAAAGTAAGAGAGAGATAAAGAGAAAAGGTGTGAGACCAATGAGAAAAAAAAATTAAAAATCAGAAATCCTGGGTGATTTCACCCATAAGAACGCAACCTAGGTCTTTTTGAACACACATCATTGATTCATTTTCTCTGCTTTATGTCACCTCGCCATGGCCATGGGATATATAGATTGCTTTCGAAACTTCCCACTTCTTTTATTCATGTACGCTAAAGAAAAAGCAAAAGAATCGACACTTAAGTCGGGGTCGAAAAGATTGCCACGTGCCACATCATATCTCGTTAACGATCATCTATATAATCAGCACAAATTATTGCCCTCCATTTGATTGGAGAGCTCTTCTGCAATATATTTTTCATTTCAAAATAAATATCGTTTTAACATAATTAAAAAAATACTTACTTTAAAATAAAATATCATTTTAGTTTTTGAATCATTTCATACTTTTTCTTATTAGCCCTACTCATTGTCCAATTAATCATATATATATATATTATGTTTGTGGGAGAAATTGATCATACTAGTTCATTACATTTTGCATAATTTTTCTACCGATTTTATCCGCTTGCATTACATTTCGCATAGTTTTTCTACCGATTTTATCCGCTTGCAGAATCATCTCCATCTCAGCAGGAGGGTCCTCATATCAACGCACCATCATCGGGATGTCTCTAGCTAACTTTACGAGCCCATCCGCCGTCGCGTTTGCTTCTCTGAAACATGCACAACTTGCACCTGCCATTCCCTACTCATGATATCACGAATTTGAGAAAGCAATTCCTCGTACATTGCATTCCTCAACCAAGCCTCATTCACTTGATCAATCACATCTCGACTATATGTCTGTAGGATTACTTGTTTTCATCCTCTCTTCCAAGTCTCCGCAAGACCAGTGAGTACCCCCCCACAACTTCAATTTGAGTACTCCTTCGTCTCCCAACTTTCTGCCTACACCACCTAACCATTTGCCTTGGCAGTCACGAAAAACCGCCCCACAAGCTGCAGCTACTCCCACCAGACCCGTCTGTGTTTATACAAATCCAATCCCTCGACGGAGGTTCCCATCCAACATCCATGGGCTGTCACAAATCCACCACTGCACAGCTGCCCATCAGGCTATCAAATGCCCCCTTGTATGCCCTAGATGCAGCCATTATGATTACGAACCGCTGTGAAAGATCCACTTCTTGCTTGTTAAAAACACACGCATTACGCCAACTCTAAAGCCAGTAACAACCATAGCTAAAAACATTTTCACTTACCAGGCCAAACCGCACTTTGTAATGCCCCTTGATGATAGCCAGTACCCAGTACTGGTTCATTCCGAGCTGGAAGAAGTTTGACCCCTCTCCGTCTACAATTAAGACCATCCATAACTCCTTAGCTACGAAACAATCACGAAGAACATGAGTTATGGATTCCTCCTCGTGAAGACAAATTGGGCACAACGCACTGTTGGTTAAGTGCCGCCGAAATCTCTCGCTATTTGTTTGCAATCTACCATGGCTACTTATCCACAGGAAGACTATTATTCTTTGAGGACCTTGTCATTTCCAAATCAATTTTCACAACAGATCAGCTTCCAAGTCATTAAACTGAGCCAAGAGATTATGAGCCAACTTTCGAAAACTTCCCATCCCAGCATGGATTCCAATAGCAAATGTCATGCGCGTCCCTTGCTATCCCATTTAACAATGGGTCAACCTATTTGTATAACTGAGCCCGAAAACTCAGTCCGCTACCTAGCCCACCAACTGACCCGCACCTAGCGCCGCATCTTGGTTCAACGGCCCATCACAGGCGATCCAAAAGTCCATGGATGATTTGGTGCTAAGTGGGTAGTAGGAGGCTACTAATAAACCACACGAAATTCTCACCTCTCACCGATGTAGGAATATGGGGTGTTACACACTCCCCCACTCAAATCCTTGACGTCCTCGTCAAGGTTGAACCAATACCAAGACCGTCCCCCCGGGCAAGCCCGAAAGCTTTCTGGCCGAGGGTTCGCTCTGATACCATCTGTAATGACCCGAGCCCGAAAACTCGGTCCGCTACCTAGCCCACCAACTGGCCGCACCTAGCGCCGCATCTTGGTTCAACGGCCCATCACAGGCGATCCAAAAGTCCATGGATGATTTGATGCTAGGTGGGTAGTAGGAGGCTACTAATAAACCACATGAAATTCCTACCTCTCACCGATGTGGGAATATAGGGTGTTACACTATTGGTACACTGCTTATGGCAGTAAGTTGGCTACGGTTTACAACTCGAACTTTCCCAAAATGCTCCTGAAATATAATAAAGATACATCCGTCAGATTATGCGGGATGCCTCCTGTAGCTAAATCCATCAGACGTTGATCTCTACCGCAAACATCCTTCCAGAACCTGATACAACGCCCATCGCCTACTGTCCATCGAATATTCCTTCGTATGAATTCCCAGTTATGGCTCATTGCTCTCCATGTGATCGAACCTTGAGCTCCTCCCTGGGGGATCGCATTATCTTTCAAATATTTTCCATGCATCACCTTAACCTATAAAGCTTTTGGTTCGTTGAGAAATCTCCAACACAACTTAGCCATGCAGACTTTATTGGCTAGATTCATCGATTTAAACCCCAACCCTCCCTTCTCCTTCGGCCTACACAACGAAGCCCATTTTATCAGATGCATCCTTTTATTTTCCCCCTCATCACCCCATAAAAATTGACGACAATGCTTTTCAATTGAGTCACAGACTCTACGGGGAAGCACCATAGACTAGATAATACACCCTGAGATAGCTAGTAACACTAATTGGATAATTTCTACGTATCTGCCATAGAAAAGGAGTTAGTTTTCCAACCTCTCTGTCGAGCTTTCACTTTCTCCTCAACATGAGCGAAGAACAGTTTTCGGACTCTTGCATACACAATGGGTGCACCTAGATAGGAACCCATATCATTCATGTGCTTAAAACCAGTGAGGAACCATATAATTAGTAATTACACATGTATTTTTTAAAAATTGAACCGAGTTCAACAGCCCTACTTACATCTAACGTGCGGGCCGGGGATCACATTAATTCTAAGAAGGAAACTCACATTTGCCTACTAGTGGTGGTGCTATTTATAGCCCCAAAATTTTTATCATCGCTCTTAATTTTAATAAAAATATCCTTAATATTTATCATTCCAAAATTTTTATTTTACCTTATTATTATATACACTTAATTAAAATTAAAGTATTAAAGTGAATATATAATAATGGAGCGGGAATAAAAAAATTAGGAACGATAAGTAAAAGAATATTTTAGTAAAAATAATTTACGATAATAAAAATTTTGAGGGCGATAAATAGAAAATCAGCAACAACAAAAAAAAAAAAAAAAAAAAAAACACAGCCGGCCCAGTTGGTATACCGTGTGCCTAGATACACGGTGTGTTAGGTGTGCCCAAATGCACATGAATATAATAAATTATGTATATAATGTAATATAAAATATGCATAAGTTATATTATTATTATGTACATAATTATTATGTACATTTTATATCATATTATATATATAATTTATTATATTTATGTGCATTTGAACATACCTAACACCATGTGCCTAAACACACCTTATAATTTGCCCAGCCGGAGCACTGTACTTTTGGGGTCATGTGTCGGGGTTCTATTAATTGGTTTAAAGTAAAGCTGTCTCTCTTCTCTCTCTCTCTCTTCACTTTTTTTTTCTGTTTGGAGCAAATCAGTGGATGATAAATTCGGTTGCAATTGGTAGCAATAATTAGGACATTATTTTAGCTGCCACCATATGTAAGGCAGAATTAATAGGCTTAAGCGGAGTGTTTGATGAAATTGAAAGAACAAAAATAAATTTCGTAGCGTGCAAAAAATTATACATTTCTTAATTAAGATGATATTTGTCCCCGCTATATTGCTTTTGAAAATATGACAAACCACCTCTAGGATTCTACAAAGTACCCAAAAATTACAGCAAGCTAGTAAAACTGAAAATTTCTCTAGAGAATTTTATTATATATAGAGTTCTCTGTTTATATTTTAAAATTTTTTGCTTTTCCTCCAATTTTTTCCTTCAACATCTATTTGAAATTTCAAGTGATAAGTTCGCTTACAACATATTTTTTCAAGTGATTTTCTTTCAATATAGCGAGATAAAGAAGCACTAAAGAAAATATCATCTCTTTAACCTTATATATAATATCTATAATATAAATTCAAGTTGTTTTTACTGTTCAAGCAACTATTCCTTGAATGACCACTTTAACAGTAACAACCAAGCTGCAGCAAAATACCTTCAATTGGACTCCTACTGAATTCACTGACAATATCTGTCTTTGGTCCATTTTATTATTTATTTTTTCTTTTCAATTTACTCTATTATTTTTTAATTTAATTTTGAAACTTACAAATTTTTATGAATTTAATTAAAATATTTTATTGTTTAGAATCGTTATATTTTTTAAATTTTTTTACAATTCTATAATTAATTTATTTTGGCCC
Source organism: Lobelia cardinalis (assembly GCA_028566635.1). Lineage (NCBI taxonomy): Eukaryota > Viridiplantae > Streptophyta > Magnoliopsida > Asterales > Campanulaceae > Lobelia > Lobelia cardinalis. The sequence continues at coordinate 7,851 of JAOWAN010070764.1, forward strand.
GAGGGCATACACTAGTATATATATATATATATATATATATAAACAAGTTAATTCCAACGGTATATAATCGTATCTCGTCCTCAAAATAAGTATTAAAATGTATTGCTCTTGATCGATCTAGGATGAATTTTGAAACTGATCAGGAATTAGTATAGGTGAAGGATAATTAAGGATAAGGATAGGCGCGGGAATGAGACAATTTCCCATAATTAAGCTTAATCTTATAATGCAATTCATCCAACTATATAGTATAATAGTGCGGGTGGTGGGGGGGCGGAGAAGGCACCGGCATAGGGAGCCATCGGTGCCGGGGAGGGCTGAGACTGGCGGGGGTTGAGGACCAGTGGGAGTGGGATCCACTCGCCCGGCGTAGATGGTGGCAAACCTGCATGGCCTATATGCTTCCTTTCCCATTCAATTTCCTTGTCTCCTAACTTGTCCTTGACCCCCACCCCTCCCCTCTAAATAGGATATACATCTGCTAGTAAACTAGTAGAGAGAGAGAGAGAGGACAAGAAAACAATGTGGGGATGAAGAGACTAGTTAGCATTTGGACAGCCCATGCCTTGACTGCCATACAAGAGGACACCACCTTATTAATCTCTGTCACTTTCTTATATACTCCATCATTACCCATGCATACCATTATACATATAGAAAAATATCAAGTACAGCCCACAAATATCGTACGTAATCCGTTGTATCTAAGTATTTATATTTTATTAATTTTGTTGTATCTTAGTTTTTTTTTTTTTTGTATTTTAGTAAGACCCTGGTGTATCTTATTACATTTTCGTTGTATCTTCGTATCTTAGTTATTTTGTACGATACAACAAAAATATGGCAAAAATACAACAAAAATATACTAAGATACAACTTGTTTATATATTTATACGATATTTGTGGTTAATTTGTAGCAGAATAAGACCCTATACATGTATATAGGGATCTATTCTATTGAGAATCAATTAATTCCTAAGAACCTAGGAACTTCTAACAACCATTAGATCTCGAAAATTAAACTATTGAGATGAGGTCCTTCCTTAAGCCCGTGCGGTGGCATTTTTGTAAATTATTAAACTCTAACACTAAATCTGCTACCCTTATATTCTCCAAACAAACTTCCACTTCCTTCCCAATGCTCTCATCTCCTCTCTCTTCCTTTCATCTCTCCTCAGATCTGTCAAAATTTCTCCTCTTTTGTTCTTTCTCTCTCTATATCTGCAGAAAATCATCCATCAAAAATGAAAAATAGTACTCAAAATCAAATAATATTCCGTCTCTGATCCCAATCCCCGATTCCGATTAACACGATCTTTGATTTTAATCGTCACAATATCTGATTCCGATCTCCACGATCTCCGATCTCGATCTACGCTGTTGTTTTCTTATTTTCTTATTGTTAGAGTTTTAATTTTTTTTTTGTGATTTGATTTTTGATTTTCCATCTCCTTTGTTATTACGTACGATTCTTCCTTTTCGTTTCATCTTAATTAAAATCAAGTTTATAATGCTGATTTTATGTTCTAATGGTTGAAAAAAAGAGGTTGTGATTGATTTTAATTTTTTTTGGCGATCAATTTTAATTTTTTTCGGAATCATCGTAAATTTTTAAATAATATATTAGTGATCCGTCAAATAAAAACTCTGATCCATTAAATGATAACACTGATCCATCAAACGATAAAATTAATTCTTCAAAAATTAAAATATAACAGTATCAGGAAAACACAACATTGATCCATCAAATGATAACACTGATTCATCAAATGAAAACTCTGATCCAATAAATGATAACACTGATTCATCAATGAAAACTCTGATCCGCCAATTGATAACATTGATCTATCAAACGATAATATTGATCCACAAAAAATCAAAATTTAACAGTAATAGAGAAAGACAATATTGATCCATCAAATAAATTCTAACACTGATTTATCAAAATTAACTCTGATCCATCAAATTTTAAAACTGATTTATTAAATTTAACACTGATTTATTAAATTTAACACTGATCCATCAATTTTATTACTGATCCATCAAATTTAACACTGATCCATCAAAATTTTTATCGCAAATTAATGAAAATACCCTTTTTCGAACCAAAATTATAAAAATGCCACTGTATTTTTGAATAACAAATTTTTTACCATATTTAATCTCAGACGTTAATTTTCATAGATCTAGCGGTCAGATTAGTTCCTAGGTTCCTAAATTATTTGTGGTTCTCTTTTGATTAGCTTCACATATATATATATATATATATATATATGGTATTTCAGCGGCTTATTACGCTACAAACCATTTTTTCGTACAAAATCAGTTGTATCTTACTACATTTTTGTTGTATATTAGTTAAATGTCAGTATTTTGTAAAATAAAGATCCAACGCAACAAATTTTTTAAGAAAATCAACTAAGATGCAACAAAAATATACTAAAATACAACATATTCGTAAATATACAACAAACTAACTAAGATGCGAAGATACAACAAAAACGTAATAACATAAAACGGGATCTTATTAAGATACAACAAAAAAAATTAAGATACAACAAAAAAGTACTAAGATACAACAGTTCGCACGTTTGTACGATATTTATGATTTGTATTTGATCATTTTCATATATATATATACATATATATGAAATAGGAACTAAAGTTATCACTAGTATCAATTTGATTTTTAATTATATGTGCTAGCCATTAATTTCTGAAAAGAACTTTTAAAATGGAATACAGAAAATATAACGTAGTAAATTCAAACCAGAACATCATGATACTGATTGGTTGAATGGTGTCCATACAAACGGGCAAATTTAAGGATGGGTAGGAATTTTTTTTTTGGGGGGTATTCTCTTTTTCAACAAATACTACCAAAATGTGGAGAACTTGAACCGTCCTCCTGGGCGATTCAGGACCACTGCAACAAATAAACTTTATTTTCAAGTTTGAATACGATATATTCTGAAATACTAGTGTGCTTTTTGGCAAGAACATAGCATATGGGCAAATGCCTCGTCATTTCTTGATTGTATTTGCAATTTAATTATACAACCAATCATATGTTATTTTATAAGAATTAACGATTTATATAATCTAACGTGACACTTCATACTGGTTCCCTCTGTTCATCGCTTTCTATATTATACTAAAATGGAATATATAAAGACGTAGGTAGTGAATAGTGATAAAAGATGTTATCCTATTGGCCACCTAAATCATAAAGAGCCGCATTTTATTTGTTTTCTAGTAGTAAGGTCCATTTTCTTATGCTCATCTTTTTCTTTTCTTTTTTAGTTTTGCCCCATCCTTTGGTGGAACACTTTAGCATTTTGTTGCCGACTACAGACGGGGCTTGAACCCGCGACTTTTCGGCTCATCTTTTTCGAGTAATCATTTTCTCAGCTTGGACCCTAAACTATATGTTAGAAGTTTCTGCAAATAAAGGAGCAGTCAAGGCCTGAAATCAAGACTAAAGATCAGGGATAGATTACTGTAAATC